>VWZT01001853.1:805402-829993 GCA_013397055.1 Pachycephala philippinensis | reverse complement strand
GCACGGGGGGACACACACGGGCACGGGGGGACACACACGGGCACGGGGGGGCACACACGGGCACCGGGACACACACGGGCACCGGGACACACACACGGGCACCGGGACACACACACGGGCCCGGGGGGACACACACACGGGCCCGGGGGGACACACATACAATTCACTTGCCCCGGGCAAGAGAATTAAAGCACTGTTTCTTAGCACTTGCGACTACAAAACCATACTATGGCATACACTGCCGCATCTGACAGAGACAAGTACATGCATCCACACAGCCAAGGCACACTTCGGCCCGCACCCGATAATGTAGCCTTTCATTGGGATTTCTTCTTTCTTGCCCAATAAAGACAAAAACTTCCAGCCATTAAAGGTAAGCCTGCACAGTATGAAAACTTAGGCAGAACATTTAATGTGTTGCATGCCTTCTACTCCACTGAACCATCACAGTTACACAAACCATGTCAATACTAGCTTGCTTTCAGGAAACAAATCAAGGGCTTGCACTAGGGAGAGTTAAAGTACAAAATAATTCAGGTGTGATTAGCAGTTTTATTAAAGAACCTTGAATATCTGATACATCTTATTAGATAACAATTAAGCACAACTAATAACTAACGTTTTGTCCATCAGTATATTCCAATATCAGTTCCAGCAATCCACAAAAAAAATACCAAAGATCAGATGAGATTATTCTGAGTGCTTAAAAACTGACTATCCACCCTCTGTCAGAATCATCTGAATTCCTTATATAAATTAAACCTTATTGAGCCTATAGATTATTTCACACAGTCATTACACCCAAATGATACAGAAAAAAACCCTCAACTTAAAATTCAACATCCTTTTTACATACAGAACAAAGCAAAACTTCACAAATGCATGCACAAACCTGACAGGCTTTCACCAGCACTCAGTAATTGAAAAGTCAACATTTACATAGTACGGCTTTCTTCCTACATTACTACAGGCCTTATGAAAAACATGGATGAGGAATTCAGATAAATGGACTACAACCGGAACCAGAACCAAGGCTGTGATTTAGGAGCTTTTGGGCCATCTGCTCCTGTCCTTAGTGAAACAAAACTCAAATTTCATGTAACCTGATTTCTTCATTTCATAAACATTCCATTTTCTTACAGTAAAAGACATGACCTACAACCATTATACCTAAAGAGAATAAACCTATACAAACAAACAAAAAAAAAAAAAAAAAAAGAAGAAAAATCCAGTCAGCTAAAATTGCATCTGCCTATTCAGAACATAGTTACAGTCACTGAATGGTCAAGGTCTGTCATGCAACAATACAAGAGAAATATAAGATATGCCTACAATGGTAAAACCTTTGATTTAGGGTATAGAATTTTCTGACTCCTGGTCAGAAAAACTGACAAAATCTAAGAGGAGTCAAAATCTGGACAGGAGCCTTTACAGAAAGGAGATGAACCAACACTGCTGGGGGGATGTGATTTAATGACATCAGGACTTCTATAGCAATACCAGCAAAAGAAATCAACCCTCAGAGAGTCCATTTTGACCCTATTGCAACAAGGCTCACGAAAGGTCTAGAAAACTCGTCTTAAAAGAACAGCTGATGGAGCTGTGTTTGTTCAGATTCAAAAAGGGGATGCCTGGGAGGGACCTCATTGCTCTCTACAACCATCTGAAAGGAGGGTGCAGTGAGGCAGGGGCTAGTCTGTTCTGCCATGCCTGCAGTGAGAGGACCAGAGGAAATGGCATTAAACTGATACAAGGGAGATGCAGATTAGGTATTAGAATTTTTTTTTTCAGTGTTAGGGTGGTCAGGCACTGGAATAGGTTTCCCAGGGAGGTGGCAGTCACCATCCCTGGAAGTGTTTAAGAGGCATCTGGATCTGGTCCTGGGTGATGAGGTTCAGGGGTTATAGTGGTAGTACTGGGCAATGGTTGGACTTGATGATCTTGTAGTTCTCTTCCAACCTTGACAATTCTATGATTCTACCTGAAGCCCTCTGCTTGTGCAAGTACCCCGTGTCACAGGTGAGCGAACGGGCAGCACTGCAGGTAAGGCTCAGCAGCACAAACTGCTGCTGCCCTGGCCAAGTAAAACTCTGAATAAGCACTAATTATGAGCTACGACACCTTTGTCCACATGCAGCTGCACCCATCTGAGGCTAAAAAAATGGTGCGTTTGTGGAAATGTTGCACTATGTTATTTCTAGTTGTTACTGAATGATTATACAACTAAATGCAACCTAAAGCACAGAAAACTAAAGGTAACAGAACCTTTAATCATCTAGCTATTTCTAACCTGAAAACCAAAATGAATGTTCTCAAGTAACAAAAATCATGTTGGGGGTATGGTGAGAAGGCAGCATCAGCTTTCCTTCTGTAACATTTCAGAGGGAATCTAATATAAGAAGAAAAAGTTACAACCATACAGAACTTATTTTGATGTATAATTATATAACTGTCTCAAAGTTTTGACTGGCATATATTTAACACAGGACTTAATTTATTACCTTAGCTTTGCAACTAAATTACTAAAACACATCAGACTGAAATAAATCTGTTTCAAAATAATGTCTTGCAACATCTGTAATGAGTGACAAGATGTATGCTTCATTTTTAACTGTTGGATTTCCAAGAAGGGAATATAAATTTCCTTTAAATGGGGAGAAAAACTACTCAGTGAAAAGGACTGAAGATAAAATCAATAAAGTGCAAAAGATTGAACTTAACATGTTGCTTAGAAACAAAATGTATAGACATGAAAAATACATTTATTTCTCAATAAGAACATACAGAAAATAAGGTTTTTTGTAAAACTTAACTGGAAGACAGCAAAACTATGCTCAGAGGAAGGCTTGGAAGCGCCCTGAAGTGAAAGCACTTCTCAGAAAACCATCCCTAATAAGACAAAATGGAATACTGCATCATTTCACAGAAGTAACTAAGCCAAAAATCCTTACAGCAGAAATATGATTTTCCCTAAACTAGAGTTGAATCTGTGGGGTGGAGGACGTGGGGGAGGGAAGGCAGGGGCACAGGAATAGGGGTTGTATGTGTAAATCACTGAAAGTATCTTCATAAAATTAAAGATCAGTGCTTTGAAAAATAAAGTGAATGCCTATGAAGATTTAAGTGCACCAGCAATAAGGAAACACAATCATCTGAAAAGTAAATGCCTTACCAAAAGCCCAAAGTGCAGCCCTAAAATATCAAACATTCACATTGAAGCATCTTTTGCTGAGGACTCAACAACAATTCTGCAATTTTCCTCCATTAGCTCACACATCATCAACTACACTTCACCTACAGATTTCTAACAGAGAGCTGCGTTGAACCCTCTCACCCCCACTAAAAATCTCATGCTGCAGCAGGCCAACCTAAGTGTTTAAGACTTCCCTGACAGGAAATCTTACCAAAAAAATTACACTTTGTAAGAAGAATCATAGGAAGACAACACTGCAGGAGAAACTTTCTAAGATGAAAAACACCTGTGTATTCATAAATGGTGGACAGCCTGCTCAGATTTGTAATAAGAATTACTAGAAGCTAAAAACCCTCTCATGTTTTCTGTTGTTTTAGAAATAGTTCAATTCAAGCTGCATTAAAGAATGTTCTTGCACTAAAAGAACAAGTTCAGGTATGTTTTTTAAACAAAAATTTAATTTTTGAAGGAATTTGTAACAGCAAACAGTCAAAATTTGTTATTATCTCAGGCATTAGCAGCAAGAGACAAAATGGCACCGTAACGAAAGCATAACTAAGCATATCTGAAGAAATGGTTGTTGCAAGCAAGTTTAAAGATATCTTCAGCAAATTGATTCTTAAATGTCATGCATACCTATTTCAAGTTCAATTTAAGGATATTTTCTTAGCACCCTCAAAAATGTGTTTTATATTACATTTGCACAGCTTAAAAGAGGAAAACATTCACTTAAATGTGTCTTGCCAATACTCCAACAGTTTGTTTGCTCAAATATCACCCTCCTGTAGAAAAGCCCAATGCTCTTAACAATCATCTCAAGACCACTAAGGCCTACACTAAGGCAGAAGACAATGTAACATCATCCTGACAAAAGAGCACAACCTTAAGTTTTATTCTGTGTGATAGCAGCACTGAAGTGCCAAGGCCCTTACATTTTCTCTCCTTATCTCTGGGCCTGAATTTGTGCAAATATATAAAGCCAGATAGGGTACTCAAGTAACACACAAGCCTTAGGGGGAAGTAGGTGCCTTGTTTTCTTTGGTTTTTAGCATCCTAAATTTGAACATTCTGGCACATAACAAGAGATTTCTCTACCTGAATTATCTGCATCTAGAAGAAAAAGGAATAGTTTGAAAATCTGGCAGGATGCTTGCATAGGGAAACACAGCTCCAGGGAAAACAAACAGGGTATTTATAAAACTATTGTTTTTCACATTGGCAAGACAGAAGACAACTCTGAGGAGCCTAAAAAGATACCACAGCCTCAAGCTGGCAACCTCAACAGCCATTTTGTTTAGATTTTCATCTTCCCTAGGTTCTACCACATAGGTTAAAGGGCTGAGCAGACCCCTAGTAAATGGAATGCAGACTAAACATGAGCACTTTGAGTTTCCTAAATGGTTAGGTCTCTTTAAGTGTATGTCACTGAGAAGAATACTCTATGATCCATGTAGTTGAGGCTCGGGAAGATGGAAGCCAACAGGAAATGTCTCCTGAATTGGCTTACAGGGCTCAACAAGCTCCCCTGACCTGGCTGCAGACTCCCCACCACTGCTGCAGGCAGCAGCACCAGCCTCACTGCCACAGGCTCACTTCCTACTCTGGCTAGAGTTTGCTCTGCTTTCTGTGCCCACAGCATGGGAACAGAAAGCTGAAGAGCTAAGGGGTCCAGGTGAGGGAAGCTTTGCCTTTGGACCTTACTTAATGCCAGGATTATTGCCTACTTGCTAAAAAAGGGAAAGACTGGTACTAAAAACCGCTTTCTTGGGATGAAGTTTCTCCCGAACAGGAACAGTTGAACCCTGCATACCAGATCACAGGCATACAGCTCAGCATGGGAGCCATCCTACGGTGAGCTGAATCCATCCCTGACACTGAGAAATTGGTTTCAATACTTGCTCTCCTACCAGCTACATGGAACTAATTCAGCCATTTTCTACTGAAAAAAATGAAGCATGGGGTCCAAGTAAGAATTTAGATTATTTTAATCCTTTGAAGAGCTCCAGAAGAGAAGGAATCTTAAAAACATTTTTTAAGTTTTAATAAAATATAGTTCTGAGTTAAGCGCCATGTTAATGTAGGACAATTAAGACTCCTTTTTGTTTTGCATTTTTTTACTTTGAGCAAACTGTACAATCCCACAAAAAAAGCAATAAACAGCTACAAAACCTTACCAAGTCGCAGAGAATTCTTAAAATTATCTCTGCTATAAAAGCAGGGTCCAAGATTCTTTGGTTATAAAATAAAATATTAATTTAATAATACCTAATCTCATTATAAGCAAGAGAAAGCAGTTTATACTTACAGATTAAGCAATTTTGCTCGAACTGAATTATCAACATAGATAGGATCAACTGCAACTACTTTGACTGTATTGCCTCTTTAGTTACTCTTGAAGTTAAACTGACTCTATGGCCTAATAAAGTTTTTCTACTAGTATCATTAAATACAAATACACATACTTATAGTATCACGATTAGAACTGTAAGACTTTTAAGTTTGCTTTATAAATTTGATGTCATTCTGTGCCAAGCCAATCATACTAAGTTACAGTGTCAGTAACAAAACATCACTAGGACCAGCAAAAAATGCTGAGACAGATAGAAACCACCCATGCTACTTTCTAGCTCACTTGGAAAAGCAAAACAATCACTCAGACTTCAAGTTAGCCAAAGCCTCTTAAAACTTACAAAGCTCTGCTCTCCAGGCTTTCAATGAGTACTTAACACATACAAATAAATGCACAGAGACTCAATCTCTGTGCCGAGCTACATCCAGATGTGTGTGTGTGTGTATGCATACACATACACACAGCCATTTCCATAAAAAGCCTTAAAGTGATTATGAGTTATAGACAGGAAACTAATGTAACTTCCTGTGTGGACAGTCTTATCCTAAAATAAATGTGTCCATGTAATACAGTATTCATCCCCTATAACTTCCCTCATACAGACAAGCTTTAAGCTGGATATTCAGGACAGCACTGTGATTAACCCACTGACACCTCCAGCCACATTGAAAAAATCTGAGTACATATAAGCTTCTGCTTGCTGTGAGGGAAAAAGTCTTTTTTAGCCCATATAAATTTTCTTTTTAGCCTAAGTTTTACAAAACTGTAACTGTTACCTTCATCAAAGTCTGCATCATCTTCTGTGTGCTGAGGGAAAGGGAAGCAATTTGTGATTTCAAGTCTGTCATCCACCACAAGACCCAGCAGCACTCCTTGGACCACTTCATTCCCTTGTCCTTCTTCTTGGTAATGTTTAATGATCTTTAACACAACCTAGAACACAAAACAATAAAATCACAATGTGCAATGCATTCTTTTTGTCCTCAAACTATCTGGAATTCTAAATTTGTTGCACAGATTAGAGCTGCAAACCAAGTGAGATATTGGCTTAAGCACCAGCAATTTTAATACAGGTTGAGGAACAGACAGCCATCCTAATATTATAGGAGAAAAAAAGACCATTAAATGAACCATCAAAATGCAGTTCTAAACCAATTTTCTGAAACACCATTCTAAAATGAAATATTGATCTTTTTTACTTTAGCTTGTTGCTGTAATTGTGAGCTTTTAACAGTATCTTGCAGACCCAATAAGCCCCCTCTTGAGGGAAACAATGCACAAGAAACTAACAAAACATCTTCAAAAACTAGGCAGAAACTGGTAGAAATTTTTTAGAAGGTGCAGACCATACTAAATTTCAATTGCATTAATCTTCCAAAGTACATCACATTGCTGTTTTACTTCAGATGATAGTTCAATTTATACATTGTGAATGGCGTGTCATAACATATTTAAGAAAAATCAATGATAAAACAAAGAAATAAAAAGATGCACAAATTACTCATGATATTTTTAACAATATAATTCTCACTTCCTCCTTAAACCTGAACTTTACAATGAATAATTCTCATGAGACGATACTGTAAATTGGAACAGTATGAACAAAACCACTCAAAAATAGTCAGTCATTTGCTAGCAACCCTTCATACTTAAATAACATTTTATACTCAACAACTAGAACTACAGTAAGGTAAGACACGAATCACAAACACAGATTTCAAAGAACTTATACTCTGTCCAACATAACTGGGGTTTATTTTACTAAGCCCTAATCCATCCATTCAAAATGCAACAGAAAATGTTTGATGATTATGTCTTCATTAAAGCAATACTACTTTAACGTCTGCTGGCAGACAGGCTAGTTTAACAGATTTCAGCTCAACCACCCTTAGAACAGACTTTGTAGAAGTACTGGCATTTAGTGAACATTCTACAGGGGAGGGGACAAAAAAGGAAGTTAAGCTCATACTTACACATCAGGAACATCTATTTGTCCCTAGCTTTCTCCTTTGTTGATTAGCACATATCACTTTTTGTAAAACACCATTAATGTACTAACGTTTTAAAGTATCTCAATACAGGTTAAATGGAAGAAAAAGGAGACTAGAACAGAAATTCTTTACAAATACATTGCCTTCCTGGGCTAAAATGGGAAAATGAGCTTCATACGCAGCCTACCTGGAGGCAGGGCAGAGAGGGTAAAACTCAAAAGAAATACCTATTTCCAACTAAGTTGGATTTAAGTATCACACTGGACTAACACCCACTGACTGCTTGTTTATTTACAGTATCACTCACTCATGCCTCCTCGTGAATCTAGATATACTTGCATTGAAGCTGTTCAATCATAGGTAGAATTCCGCATTTCACTCCAATACACATTGACATCTGTCACTCAACTCTTTTGCAGCCACACCTTTTTATCCAATTTGTTAACGCAGGTCTACAGAGCAGAGACACAAAGAGATACTTTGGTAATATACATCTCATTTAATGGGAAAACAGGAAATTAAGATCAGAGGGCAGTGAAGCAGTATTTAACAGTGATGGAAGCAGTACAGCAACCACTAGTTTGAGATCACCTGGATGTAGAAGATGAATGTACCACAGAGTCAGCACGTAAATAATATTCAACTTGCATTTAGTGTAAAGTTAAGGTTTATCATATATCTGCCATAAGCCCTGTCTTCCATAGTCACAGAATCCATAACTAACCTGCCAGATTACAGCACAGAGAACTCTCTGTCTATTATAGAACTATTCTCAGCATCTTTACGGTCTTGTAAGCTTCACCTTTTCCAGTATTTTTCTCATTTTCCCTTGAGCTCTCTATGCATTATGACTGTCCCCGTTAATGTGAATCCTGTTTGCCCGTTTGATTTCATTCCAGGAGCATTCGCGATACGATGCCAATTTGCTGCAGCGTTTCTGATGATAATTGCTCACAGAAAGCAGCCACAAATGAAACAAGCATGAGCTGTCACAGAGTATCAATGATTTTTCAGAGAAAGAAAACTAGCAGTTCAAAGCTCTTAAATGTCAAACAAATACCCCAAAACACAATGAAGTTATTACATAAGTCTGCAGTTCTCGATCTCTAGGCTGAAGACTAGAGCAGACATTATCCAGGGAGATACAGACCCCAGGGATTTAGACCTACCTGCAACCTTGTTTTCTAAGAGAGTCTGAGAAAGGGAGCAGAGAAGGTCATGAACTCAATACTCCATATTTCATAACCTTTAGGGCACTGCAGAAGTTTGTGTTTATGACTGCACTGGAAAATACATTAGCTACCGAAATCACTTATAGAAGGATGCATCCAATGACACAGGATTCTTGTTTTCATTTTGTTCTTTGTTCTGGACAGTTTTATTTAGCACATAAGATGCCAGCCTCTTGTACAGCAGACTCTTCAACTCAGATTGAAAAACCTGCCACCAAAATACTACCACATGACCAAGCAGGAAATGTGCTCTGAAACTTGTGTTTCAGTACTAAAAACTGACCTTCAGGTGTAAAGCAGAACTATTTCTCTGCTAATAACATCAGCTACAACACTAAAAATGTCATTTCCATTTGTTTGCTAGTCTAGATACAGCAGGAAGAGCTGACCACTGTGCAAACACCAGTGCCGTGACATTTCTGATTGAATGTACAAACCAATGCTTCATACTGAATAAACCACATACACCCAAGAAAAATGAGCACTAACTTGTATCTAGACATTTCCTAAAAGAAAAATATGTTATGTTTGTGAAGTATTAGAACAGAATCGGAGTAGCTACATTGGTCTGAAAATAAATGTAAGAAGTGTTAATACAAATAATGCAAGTAACACAGCAAATCGAAAAAGACCAATTTTTCCAAGTAACACTTCAAAAAAATCCCAAAGAAATCTAAATGAACACCAGTATAAGCATCTTTCAGTCAACGCTGATTCACTTTCCAAATACCATTTATAATTCCCATCCAACTATTCAATACCCTAATAGGAGATATTGCCCCTTTGTACAAGCTATGCTTGTTTTTAAATACCCATAGACTCTTCACTGCTATGCCATAGCTACACAAAATTAACAGTAACCAAACCGAACCACATTTCAACTGCTACTGTTATTTAAGTAACGCAGCTGGCCAGTCAGGAAAGGTGATGTTCTTAAGGAGAAAATGTACCAAATAAAAAAAAAATCCCTCCTATTTCTACACTCTGAACACAAGTCAATAATTATATGCAGCATGATTTAGTAAATTAGCATGTAAAAAATATTCAGATACATAACAACTCTTTAGAAAAGGATATGCAAGTAACTCCTAAATAAAACCCAAGAGTCCCCCAGCCTTGTAAATTTAGTGCTCACAACAGCAGATCACTTGGAGTAGCCACTTGTCAGACTTTAATGACCATTAATCCTCAATTATTAAAAAAACCCCTTTGCAGTTCTGCAGTGCTCCTAATCTCCAAATCTTCAAAGCGCTGCTCAAACATTAAGAATGAAGTCATACTAAAAAAAAATTTTAAAAAAAATTAAAACCCATTCTGAAACTATTAAGAACATCAAAGATACATATTTTAACTGCATACTGCCAAATTTTAACTGTGGCTACATCCCAACATCACAGTTGTTAATTTCAAAAGTTTGTACTTCATTACAGAAATACGTGTAACATGAACCCTCAGCTGAAGTATCATGAGCCTTTGGGGGGTTCTGGGAAGATCCCACTGTAGGGATGTGAATATACCAAGATGCACATTTCTGCATTTATCTAAAGACAAACAACAGCAAATCAAAGCACTGAGGATTCCCTTATGGCACCGCTCCCTAGAGCTGAACATCACCATATTGAAACCAGATTTCCAGTACCTGTTCCGTGTCTTAACACATGTGAAATCAAAAAGAGAGAGCTCCTGTTAGCCCACTGGATACATGATGTAGCACACTGATCTACAGTCTTAAATTAAGTATTTATATCTTTTTAAATGCTTAACATTTTTTGCCACCCATGAAAGCTTTGAGGTCACAACCACTAGCATTAATTGTCAGCATCTGGGGAAGAGGATGGGGAGAGAGTCTAAATAACTCTGTGTTATGTAGCTGGTTTCAGCACCAAAGTGGAAGGTGCCACGATGCTCTCATCCTCTCAGTACTTAACACTGCTGCAATGGTGATCAATATTTAGCTTGGCAAAAAGGTCTTGAAAGCTATGACTGCTAAAATGTGTGATATATTTGAATATATCCATATCACATATGGAGCCTTCTCCATACGAATTCTTGAAACTCAAACCAAGAACTTTTATATTTGAGTGTTTCAGCATGAGCAATTTTACTTAAACTCCTAGCATAAACGAAACTCAAGAGAGAACTGATAATGCAGTTTTGCAAATGGATCAATCTCAATGTTAGTCATTACTAATAATGACTTAAGCAATTGTGTTTAACTGAAAGATGCCTAGAATCAACATCTACTTGATACACATAAAATGCACATATGCCACCTCTGGATAAAGAGCTGAACTGTTTAGCAATTAATATCCACATGAAGACATACCACATTTTACTCTAATTTAGTGGCCATGTCTCCTTCCCCAGGTCACCTTACACTAGAAGCAAATGTACAACTGGTGTTGGGTTGAAACAACCAATTAGCTATGCAAAAATGGAATTTAATTAAACAGTTCTAAAATCCTCAAGTAAGCATGGAATGGTTTTGTTTTTAAACAAAGACTTGGGAAAAAATACAAAAAACCTAGATATCACGAAACATGAGCAATGTTAACATTTTAATAGTTCCAGATGAGGTTTTTACACACTCCAGATAAGTGCTTATCCTACACTTAAAATAGACAAGTTCTGGAAGCTGACCAAGCAAAAACTTGCCTTGAGCTGATTTGTCTCCTGGCTATAGCACCACTTGATAAGACAGTAACAGAGACTCTCAACTTTCCTGCCAGGAGAAAAGGAACTTTGAAGTAAATTAAAGATACCATTGCAATGACTAAGAGTAAGAAAATGTGTGTCTGATACACATAACGCTCTCCTCCAGATGAGTAAGGAGACAGATGTTTATAGACACACACGAAAAATTCCAACTTAATCAGTGCAGTCCACAGAAAATGGGTTCTAGGAAGCACTGGGACAGATAACATGTCAGAAACACAAAATCAACAGGTTGATACCCTGGTCTCATAAGTGCTGGATAAGAACCTTGATGGCACAAGACCCGCCACCACATAAAGTCATGGCATGAGTTCAGCGCCAAGCTGAGTTGTGTGGTTGACAATCCTGAAGGATGGGATGCCATCCAGAGGGACCTGGACAAGCTCAAGAAGTGGCCCATGGGAACCCCATGAGGTTTAATAAGAGCAAGGGCAGGGTGCTGCACCTGGGTCAGGGCAACCCCCAGTACCAACACAGGCTGGGGGATGAACATATCCAGAGCAGCCCTGCCGAGAAGGACTTGGGGGTGCTGGTGGATGCCAGGCTGGACATGAGCTGGCAGTGTGCACTCACAGGCCAGAAAGCCAAGCGTACCCTGGTTTGCATCAAAAGCAGTGTGGGCAGCAGGTCGAGGAGGTGATTCTGCCCCTTCTACTCCGCTCTGATGAGACCCCACCTGCAGTGCTGCATCCCGCTCTGGGGTCCCCAGCACAGGAAGGCCATGGACTTGTTGGAGCAAATCCAGAGGAGGCCACCAAGATGATCAGAGGGATGCAATACCTCTCCTGTGAGGAAAAGCTGAGAGATTTTGGCTTGTTCAGCCTGGAAAAGAAGGCTTTGAGGTGACCTGATTGTGGCCTTCCAGCACCTGAAGGGAGCCTACAAGGATAACAGAGAGGATTTACAAGAGCATGTAGTGACAGAACAAGGGGGAATGGCTTCAAACTCAGAAAAAAAAAATTATTCTAGATCAGCTATTAGAAAAAAATCCTTAACTGTGAGGGTGGTGAGGCACTGGCACAGGTGTGGATGCCTCATCCCTGAAGGTGTTCAAAGCAGGGTTGGATGGAGCTCTGAGCAACCTGGTCTTGTGAAAGGTGTCCCTGCCCATGACAGGGAAACTGGAACTAGAGGATTCTTGAGGTCCCTTCCAACCCAAATCATTCTATGAAACTGAAGATTAGAGGTGAAACTGAATTTTACGTGTTACACTAATCTCAAGAAATATGACAATATCTAAAAATAAACACAGAATTCATTTAAATGCATATTCTAGCTCATCTGCAGAGATCTCTGAATTTTTCTAGATTCTCTTATTGAACAGGACTGCATTTTTGACCATTCTTGACATGATGGATGTCTAGACATTTTTTCTTTTCTTCTACATACTTAACTTTAGAATAAAAGCTCTTAAAGCTGTTAGAGCAATTTTATCTCAGGAGAAGTAAAAGAAAAAAAATTTTAAAACAGTTTTCCATTAAGACCTTCAACATCTTAACAGTAATTGTTTTGGCAGATATCTTCAGTCCTAACTATGTTTGGTGGCTAAAAACAAAGTATTTTAATTCCCTGAGAAGTAATCAAAAAGATAATTAATCTAAACATTCTGTCAAAAAATCTAAGGCCAAAATGACAAGACTGAGTAGATTTTAAAAGCAAGGTAACTTCAGAAAAATGTTGTTTTGAACAGCAGCTTCAGAAATAACAAGCCTTACTCCTCACTGTCTTATCTAGCAAGTGTAGCAGTCATCCTTTGGACAGAAGACCTCAAACGCCCCACAATAATTTACCTTTATCTTGACTTGCTAGAGCCTAAACACCAACATTTATAAAGCCTTTGTAAATACAGTTCTTGGAATAGAAAGCTTACATTTGATGTCACTCAACAGCTAATTCAACACCAGATGTTAAAAGCTTATTTCTGAACTTGACAGAAATTTGGGGCTTAAAAACAATAATTATATAGGAAGCATAACAGAATGATGCATGCCATTTCATACCATCTCAATCGGGTGCAAATATCAAAATCTCCTTTTGACACGAGTGGAAGTTTCTCCGAGCTGAGCCTAAATTCACCAACAATGAACAATGTGTATTGATCTGAGGTGGTCCTCAAGCAGAGGACGCTACAAATATTTTCACACTGAAATTATAAATTATAGAAGTCTGTCCATTTTGTCTCATGTAGGTCCTCAGCATTAAACCATTCTGGAAATCCATGTTAAATTGAATGGAAAATAGTTCATCCTGAACTATGGGGGGAATGATGTTACATGCTTCTGTACTATATTAATATTTTTGGGTATTAGCAAGCACATGAGAAGCATCCAAACCTTTTTGTTCCCTGGGTGTCTTACTATATCACTTGGTACCATAACACTTGCTTAGTTTGTAAACCTCAAGACTTCAGATAACTTAACTGCAAGAGGGAACATCAGTAACCCTTCTGCTCCACAATACGTACATGAGGCTAAAGAAAACTACCCAAATCATAACAGATTATTGATTTAATAAGTCTTTTCTGTCACTTCTGCTTAGTTTAGGAACCATTTCACCCTGTAATTATAGGGATCTAGATTGTTTCATATTACCTCCTGCTTACAGCCATCTCACTTTCCTTTAGCATTTGGTTGGGTTTTTTTTCCAATAGGACAAAGAAGGTGATAATATCCATACACAGTCATAAGCCAGATATAACATCCCTTGCCACTTTATCTCAGTAAGTGGCTGACTCAAAGCACAATTTTAAGTCAGTTACAGGCCAAGAAGCATTTTATCACTCTTTCCTGAACATTAACTGCTTATGTGCACTGTTTGGGGCACGGCTGGAAAAGCTGTACCTTGCTTACCCTGAAGCTTAGTCTAAAAAAGTAGACATTCCATTCATTTTTCACTTTCTGAACACTCCTACACAGATTATGTGTAGCTCAGCAGCGTTCAACGCAAACTGAAAGCAAAGCTTCAACCAACACCAAAAACGCCCCACAGAAAATACTTCTAGAGTACCTGCTCTTTCAGTTGCTTATTTCTCTTTTAAAGAAGAACTACTTCTGAACTGCTGTGATTTAAGAGCTCTACAATTTCCCTAAAAGCAAGAGGGAAAGCCAACCTAACAAGAAGGGGGTCTCCTTACAGCGACACAGCCTGGCTGCACCTTCCAACAGCCCCAGCTTCCAGCCAAGGTGGTCGCTCCCACAGTGCAAGCCCGGATTCCTACAGACACTGCCAAGTGATACACACACATGCTATTCACTGGAAGCAAGCTCGGCTGCTGGGAACATGGGTTAGCTGCTCACTCATTCTATTACTGGGATACTTTAAAGTTACAAAGATTAAAAAAAAAAAATCAAAGCCTATAAAAAAAGCTATGTCAAATTACAAAAATCACTCATTTCATATAAAACCAGACACAGAACATGAAAGAGACCATTTCTCAATACGTAGAACTAAAACTAGTTAATATCTAAAATATAAGATGGAAAAGACAAACTGAGACAAGACTCCACAGGTAGGTGGAGCTCAGACTGAAGAACTGAAATAGTACAGACACTGAGCCTGTTTCTGCACAACAGAACTAAGTACAACATTAGAAGGGAAGATCACTGGGTTTTGGTTAGAGGCATGTTGGTTTTTCATAGGCTGTGGTTTTCCTTGACTGTGCCAGGAATTTACATTCATCAGCTAATGTCTTGTAGGTATCATGAAATATCTGTTTAAGTCATTTATTTACTCATGTCCAAGTGAGATGCTTGTTCTTGCAAAATGAAGAAGTTAAACACAAACTGTGGTACATCAAAGGAAAAATTAACTAAACGGTGGAGAAAAGCAAAGGTTATTAAAACACAGAAAAACATTGAATTTTAATCAAGGTGTGTGTTACCAAACAGACAAATCCCTTCTTCATTTTGTCCCTCTGCATTTGAATTCTACACCAGTTCAGGTTAACAACCATCTCCAGGGTTAATCACAAGCCATTAGCACACTTTAATATTGCCTCAATGTAAGCAAAAATGCACCATTACACCTGTGTATTCAAACTCCCCATTGCTGTGTTCACACACTGCTATAATGTAGTTCTCTGCAACACAAAGTTTTGTAACACATTTCACAGTACATGGATTCATGCACATTCCCATGGAAACCACCAAGGCCACTGGCACTGCAGAATCACTTCCTTGAAGAAACATTTCTGTAAGACAGCCCCAGGACCTCAATCGTGCGAGTGGCAGGGCATTAGATGTTATTAGCACACGGTCAGGAGGCAGTGATAGGGATGTAATGAGATTAACATCCAAAATTCTGCTCGTTACAAGTGGGATGGAGCATTTCCCCAGGACTACTTAGTATATTATTTCTTTTATTTCCCAAATCTCACTGAACAAAAAACTTCTGAAAACATTCAGTATTTCAGGCAGTTTTTGCAAATTGCCAATACAATTCATATTTATTATTTGTAATGAATTCAACATCTAGCCATCATTTCAAGACTGAAAGCTAAGGAATATACTCCTTCAGAGCACAACATATGGAAATTATATAGAAGCAGTAGAGGCAGGCACAGTTTCAACATTTTCTGCTCAAAACACCAGAGCTTTACATTTATACTTCAACATACAGTCGATACATATGTTCTGTGTATTAGTGAATCACCATCGTTCAAAATTCATGGCGCTCACCAACAGAGGAGTGTATTGCAAGTATAAGGTTTTCCTCAGCATCAGTTTCTAACAGCTTCCTATAAAAAGATTTAAAGATGACAGCCAAAAGCAGCAGGAGCAATTTTATTTAACAGCCTATTCTTTAATCAGATTGTGCCAGACTGTTACCATTTTGAAGCTGAAGAAAAACTGCAAGACAGTTACCCTTATCTATGTGACCTTCAAAAATTAGCAAAGTAGGTCAGACCTAGATGGGGAGGAGGGAGTGGGAGCTCATCTGAGACTACTGATCTATTTCAAAAAAACATACCCGGCACAAGGAAACTGGAATATACTATTTAAGGGTGTGCCTTTAAAGCATGACTTCCATATGCATTCAACAGATGCTTCCAAGTAACCAGTAAAATCCCTACCGGACATGACTTCCGTATCATTTTAATAATTTATAACTTTTTGCACAACAATTTTTTCCACATTGAAACACTTAGCCTTTCTGGCAAACACTTGGTTATGTGCTAAGGGGCTGCAACAGAGACAGATCCTCCTAGTAACAGCTAGTGCAATCCAGAGAACCAAGCCTGGATGGAGTCTCAGTTTTCCTGCTGACTTAAAAGTATAAAATTGAGGAAAAAAAAAAACCAAACCATGAACGTCAGTTATTGCTTCAGCTTTCCCATCTTTCAAACAGAGATTTGCCTTTGTATCATCATCTGAACACTGCCACATGAAAATCACTTCCAGAAGAGTTCCATTTCTAATAACAGCTACTGTGACAATGAAATTAAAAACAACCATTCTAATTTTATCATTGAGAATGCCAATGGAGAAGGCAGTATGGCTTTCATATTGTTCCCAAGGAGTGATGACAGCTGCAGTAAATATCCTATGTCTCATCTAAAGTTTAAAAAGCTTTAAAACAGTTAATTTTTTTTCATTGATAATAATGTGATAGTAAAAAACCCTGAGTTCTACGTGCTCAAAACTCAGCCCTACTTTGACGAAGAATTTTGTCAGGGACTGCATACTCAACACTCTTCTCAGCTATGCATAAAAAAATCCCCAATATTGATAAGTGATTTACACCTCCAAGTTCCTAAACACCAAAGAACACTTGCTTAACAGGAAGGGGTATGCACATTGCTTATTGCACAGATATGGGCTCCAAGGAACAGGAGGGATGTGCAGCAAACACACTGCAAAGCAGGATACAACGTGTGAGCAGAACAAAGGCAAAGACCAACAACTCTTACATGCTCAAAGCAACATCCTAACCTTCACTTTCCAGAAAAAAACCAAATATTTTTAAAAGAGAATTAGCCTGTTATTGCATGCATAAAGCAAAATTCAGGTGTATCTTCAAACTCCAGTGAGTAAATAAGCCTTTCTATTAACTTTAAATTTGATTAAGCCAAAAGAAATTAATAGAATGCTTATCTGAAATACATATCCACATACAAGTCATTCGAAAATATTCCCACCTTATGCTTAAGTAACTTTGTGTATGCACATTACAAAAGACATTATCAAAGTTAAGCTCTATTGTCTTCATTTTACATTATTCAATAATCATACAAAATACGAACAGGAATATTTATTATATAAGCCTGAATTTTTTTCCATTTGGTACATTAACAATTTATTTACTTTCCATTAAGTAAATATTATCGATATTATTCTGTTATGTGGTAACCTAATTAAGCTGCTACGCACTGTTGGTAAAGCCAGTATCACATCTCTGCAGTCTTAATGCTGCTGGAAGACTAAAAATAATACAAAAGAACAGTATGTTCTAAACTGTACCATCACTTAGAAGGTATTTTGACCTTGTGTGTAAACATGGAAAAACAACACCCAAAGTAACCATATCCAAAAAATATCTCTGGCAAAGAAAGATTAATGATAAAATACTATAGTGACAATAAGTTGAAGATACATGATCCTTTTTCAAAGACTATGGGCAGGAAAAAAACGGTTTGCTCCTCTTCCTACAAGGCCTTTCATATGGCCTGTAAGATTTATTTAAAAGGTGGAAGAAAAAGTCCTAAGAGTGAACAGGGTGTAGGAGTTGCCCATTTCATACACACCACCAAGGGCCTTTCAGTACTGTACCTGCTGGGTCTTTCCCCAGGGCTGCAGTCCCATGTACACTTCCCTCACCTGCACCACACTGAACATCAGCTGCAAAGCTCTGATTCTCTCCCAATAAACTGAAAACCAAAGGAGAACATTTAACAATGTTCAGCGTGCAAGCAGACATAACGCACTGCCTCAGCAACAAAGCCATCACTTGTCACCTCCCGATGCACAAAGTTAATACCAAACAGGACACAAAGGTAATGATTATTATCTGCTGTGTTTTAGGTGTAACATTTTCATCACTAAAAGGTAGGAAGTTATTTGAAAGATATCTGGTGGAAATACTCTTGTACTCAGTATCAACGCAACTAAATAGGAATCACAAGAGCAGATCTACTGTCATAGGAGCTATGAATACACAATTACCACACCAGAGACCAGCCTGATATACACATAAGAGGGACAAAAAATAACGAGAACTTTAACTGCTAATGACAGCAGTGTAGAGGGCAACACATTATTTCTCTTTGCACACAGCAAAAGAAAGAAAAGTCTCTTTTGAAATAAGGTTTTCCCCTTAAAGTTTTGAAGTGTAACACTGCTCAACACATTTAAGCCACCTCCACATTTAGATTAACTCCTTTTGTCAGCACACTGGTTTCACGGTGTGAAGCGATACCAGATGCTCCAGTTCTAAATGCCTCACTAGGGTACACTTACCATGACACTTAGGAGATGCTGAGTGCACCAATGCACTCTTACAAATCATTTAAAGTTTGTGCTCTGTTAGCAAGTATCCACTGCTATCCACTGACAAAACACACTGAAATTTGCATTCTCAGACCATCACGATGTGGGTACTTTACCTACTGCAGTTCAAGAAATTTCACTAAGCCTGAGAGTGTTATATTCCAAGGAGGTTCTTGCCCTTTTAACTTACCAGCACACATTAATGCTTTCTCTTCTGAATTTAAGCACAGATTATATGTCAGAAGCTCCCTTCTGGGTTAGATTCATACAACTCATTGCTAACACATGAAGATTAACAGAATATAAAACAAAGCTCTTCTGTCTTCTCTGTGATTCAAGGTATCCATGAATACATCAAGCCAGTATTCAATTCACACACCAACTCTCAGAGCCAGCATAATTTGATCTAATTTTTTAGGGAAACAGGTGAAGGAAAAGACAAGAGTAAACCTCAACTTAAAATTCCATTTTAACTCCTTTGGAAGACAATACAGCCTGAAGGACGTTATATCCTAAAGTACTCTTCTAAAGCTCTGCAATGTCAAGAAACTCTATGAAGAACAGCAGGCAGAACCCACCACCTGTGCATTCTTGCAAAGTCTTCAGAAAGGGTAAAGAAGAAAAAACAACCCACAAGAAATGCTCAGAAAAGCACAATATTCACAACTTAAGAAATGGCAGAGATTTCAGCCAGTTCAATATAGGCTTCACTGGTACTACAAAATTACTCAAATATTATGGGAATTGATTGCTTTCTTTCAAGAGTGTCAAAAGTTGTCATTTTAAAAAGTGATTAAACAAACATTTGTAAGAAAAGTCTCAGAAACTGATTTTCAGTAACCATGGCACCTTATTTCATTTATTGTGACCAAACATATGATCGTGAAGGGCTCCTCACCCAAGAAGCTAACTAAGCTTTCCCTGTTAACAGCTGGGGATACAGTCCAACCTATCCAAACCCTTTAGGCAAAAATGGATGGTAGTAAGAAAACAAAGCACAAGCAACTCAAATATCACAATTATGAATACATTAACTACTGAAAAAAAATTCAAGAACGATGTGAGCGGGTTTTTAAAAATCTGGACTCACATATTCTTATCTACGTTTTTGTAAATAAGTAAGTAAATCCTCTACATACCATAGATAAGAATACAAAGCACCAGGCACGCTACACCATCACCAAATCAGGGATGATGTAATGAAGCTTAAAGTAACAATCTTTGATTAAATGAGTCTTATCTGACACAAGAGAATGTGGCACTATAGCCACACTGGTGATGGTGGTGCACAAATGCAGACAAGGCCTACAATTTCTAACCATCTTCTTGACGTATTTATGTTTTTGTCAATGTATGTTTGCATTTAATATAAATAAACTTACAAAGATATCTTAAGGTTTAGTGGCAATTTGTCACTAGTATTAAGGTTTTGCACGTTAGCAATTATGAAGATACAGGAAGAGAAACGGATAGGCATTTTGA
Organism: Pachycephala philippinensis; assembly: GCA_013397055.1. Taxonomy (NCBI): domain Eukaryota; kingdom Metazoa; phylum Chordata; class Aves; order Passeriformes; genus Pachycephala; species Pachycephala philippinensis. The sequence goes on along the minus strand of VWZT01001853.1, from coordinate 809,546 downwards.
GAAGCCTACAGAACTTTTGCTACTACATTTTGTGCAATGCATGTAAGTGTAAAAAGAAATCATATGCAGTTGTTGAGTAAAAAAGGAACCATCACTTCGATTAATGAAATGATAAAAGCAATGCACATATTAATGCTTTAGCATGAAGTTAAGCATACAGTTATATTGCTACACAAGAGCCATGTATAAGCAAACCTTTTCAGTCAGCCAACACTGTTCTCCAAAACCATCACTGGGTGTAATTTTTTGAATGCATAAATAAATGCAAGGGTAAGATTTAAAAAGAAAAAGTAATTTCGGTGCTTAAGAACTTAGATGAAGAATTATTTTCTTTTAGTTTTACCTTCCTTCCTACAATAACCTCATGCAGAAGATTTGCAGAGAATGAAACACCTTCCCAGTAACAACATAGTGCCCTGTAACTACTCAGAAGGCAAATGTGATTAACAGAAACACTAATCTGGCCTAGGAGCACACTTGCCTTGCTAAGAGCTCCCCATCTCCCATCCCACAGCTATTAATTTCCAGAAGAAAGTTTCCATATATCCATGTCTGACACAAGCCACAATCCACCACATGGAGTATCTGGTTTTGGATATTAGTTCAAATTCTGAATTACACAGACTTTGATGTTCATCTTGTAAAAATGCTAGTTACCCTACCAGATCTTAGGCCTTTGAATGATACACCAGTTCACTTCTGCCTTCACAGTTTTCTATGTTGCCTGATATCACTACTAAAATCAAGAGAAATGCATTAATATGCCAAGGAAGCCTTCCATAAGTGTAACTTTAGACAGTTGAGTAAAGTTAGAAGTTTCACTAGGAAAGCATTTTAGAAAAGTCTCCAAGATTTGATGAAAATTTAGAATCTTCAGTTAACCTAAAAATTTCTCTCCATTAAAAGGAATAATTATTGCTTATGTCCTAAAATCCATCAGCTTATAGTTTGAAAGGTATTGCACCTTACTGAAAGAAAAAACTATAATATCAGTGAACCAAATCTGATTAATTTCAGCAGCTGAATTACAAAAAATTTGGTTCCCACTGAAGAATTTCTAGAATATAATGAACCTGAGTCCATCAACACCTCTTGTAAAAAAAAAAGGGGTAAACAAATTATGGCACTGCTTTACAATTAGTTCAGGCAGTTTGTGATAATCATAGAATCAGAGAATTGTTTAGGCTGGAAAAGACCTCCAAGATCATCAAGTCCCACCATCAACCCAACCCCACCATGGTATCACCATTAAACCATGTCCTTAAGTGTCACATCAACATGCTTTTTCAAACATTTTTGAGGAATGATGATTCCACCACTTCCCTGCACAGCCTGTTCCAATATTTAACCAACCTTTGGGTAAAGGTATTTTTCCTAATATCCACTCTAAACCTCCCCTGTACCAACCTGAGGCCATTTCCTCTTGTCCTATCACTTGTTACCTTGGAGAAGAGACCAACTCCCACCTGGCTACAGCCTCCTTTCAGGGAGTTGTAGAGAGTGATAAGGTCTCCCCTGAGCCTCCTTTACCCCAGGCTGAACACCCCCAGCTCCCTCAGCTGCTCCTCATCTGAGCTGTGCTCCAGACCCTTCACCAGCTTCGCTGCCCTTCTCTGGACACACTCCAGCACCTCAACGTCTTGTCAGGAAGGGCCCAACACTGAACAAGGGATTCGAGGTGCACTCTCACCAGTGCTGTGTACAGGGGAACAATCATCGCCCTCTCCTGCTGGCCACACTGTTTCTGATGCAGAGCAGGATGCCACTGGTCTTTTTGGACACCTGGGCACACACTGGCTCATGTTCAGTTGATGCCAACCAGCACCCCCAGGTTCTTTCCCACCAGTCACTGTTTCCCAAGCCTGCTTGCTACCGTGAACACAAGCTTTCTTTGGGCTACTTGACTGGAGAAAACATGATGGAATCTCTATTCAAATTTCTACAACAGGAAGCAAAGAGAGCAGGATGTAATATATGGCATTAATCATCTGATCTTTTTGTCATCGTGGCCAAAAACAAATACATGCATTCTTACATCTCATCTGAGAGAAAAAGCACATTATAAATGTGAGCTTCTGGAGCATGATTTTTTACCCTGCGTTTTCTAATTTCTTAGAAAACCTAGACCACATACACTGGAACCCATTTTCAATCTAAGTTTATTCATTAAGAAATTAAACAGATTAAAATAAGAAAGAAGTTAACTACAGGACACTCTACCTGTACCAGATTTAAAAACGAGGCCCAAGAAATAGACGTTGCTGCATCATTACACATTATGTTTTAAGGTAACATCCTGACATTCAGAACTTCTCTTCATTACAAATACTGGGTTTTTTTTACTTTACTATTCCTCTGAAATACCAAGCTTTCTAAACACACTTTCACATTCTCACAAACAGAGATGACTGATGCATCTTCTATTTTGCACTCACAGACCCTAAAGCAACCTACCCCAAACATGCCTGTGCTTTCAAAGCAGCCCCATTTGAAAGATTAATTGTGCCACTGCCAAGAGATCAGAAATCAGTGACGAAAAAGAGATCACCAACTTCCCTGATGGCCACCAGAATTCAGAACTCTTAGCATGCAATCACCCTGGTCATCATCAAGACGACTGATGAAGTCTTGTTACTTTGTGAGAGCACAGAGAAGACATTTAAACCAGTGAGGTATTAGGAACACATCAGGAGAATTTCAGTAAGACGTTTGAAGGACTTGTGACAGAAGCCACTTTGTTTACAAAGCAAGCTAATTTATGCCAACGTTTCTCTCCATCACAGATGTCACGGAAGTTTATGAACCAGTGCTAATGTCCTGAGAACACTTTGTCGAAGAGACATCTTCAGGAGGTGGAAAGTTGAAAGCTTTCATAGTTTTCAGTAAATCACCTCCCTCTGTACTGATTCCATGCAAGAGGCACCACTGAGCTGTACCAAAAGAAAACACAAGGAGAAGGAAAAAGAAGGCATGAAACAAAAATAAATCCTAAGCATTTGCTGGACTGTCAGAAGCAGACCATCGGGGCCACTCACAGTTGATCTGAATCAACAGCAGCTCACAAAGCAGATTACATGCCTGACAGAGAAAAATCAGGAGCAAAATAAATCAAATTTACCAGTTGTTATCAAAGTGTATGGCACCAGCCTGCAGCAGGAGCAGTCTGCTATCCACTGCTGGGTTTTTAGAAACATTTCACAATTGGCCAGTTTTCGCCATTCCTTGAAAATGCTCCGTGTACCAAAGCCACAGACACACAGACAGTTGGACAGAACAGAGCAGAAAAAATGTGATTCATATTTTCTCTTTCACAAGACCTACTATACACAAATACATCATTCTTTCTCTTCCCAAATATTTACTATACTGTATAATTCCAAGGTAATGACTGAGGACTACCACTAATAATGCCAAGCAGGCTTCAAAGCTTGTCTCAAAACTATGATCTTCTTTCTCATAACCAGGGTAGCTACTGTCTCCTTCACGCTTCAGCTGTACAATGTTCTGCTGACACTTGGCAAAGATAATGAAGTAACAAGGTTTCTATCCTTAAAAAGTAACTTTTTTCCTGCATCATTAATAGTATTACCAACTCTCTAAGACACGAACCAACACAAAAAGATCCAGCAGCAAAGCCAAGAACCAACTTTAGTAGATGCTCTTCCACTTCAGGCCTGCATAAATTATCTGTCTTAGGATGGCTCTGTTCTCTGCTAAGTCACTTCAACCCCTCCGTTTATTTTAATTCTCATTAAGCAAACGCAGTAGGTCCTGGCAGCCCTGACAGAAAAACCAAAAAGCACAACGGGTGAGGGAAAACCCGCCGTGCTTGTCAGCTCTTACACCTCCGGAATTTTCTGGGTATATGGTATGAGTATGAGGTATGAAAGCTACTCCGGGCACAGGGAGTTTCAACAGGAGTTGAAAGATGAAAAGGGACATTTAAAGGCAATTTACTCTGCCCTGGCCTGGCCTTTGCTTACACAGGGCAGGAACCGCTCCCCTCCCCAGGGACGAGCATGGGGGAGCTTGGCCACAGCCGGGAAGCTCGGCAGGAGTATGAAGCCGTCCCTGCCCCTCGGGAAGCGCCGGTCCCGGCAGGACACGGGGCTCCGCCGCGGCACCGCCCCACGGACGGGCCCCG
>VWZT01001853.1:792206-805278 GCA_013397055.1 Pachycephala philippinensis | reverse complement strand
AAAGGGCCCCGGGCGGGAACGCGGCGGGGCGCGCGGGGTCCGGCGTTGCGGCGGTGCCGCCGCAGGGCTCCGCGCCGGGCCTGGCTCGGCACCGCGGGCCCGGGGCTGCCTGCAGAGGCTGGGCCTTGTCCCAGCTCATCCAGCTTGGGAGGGCCGAGACAGCCTGCCCTGACAGCTCTCCTCTGCACAGAATCACAGAATCATTTACCTTGGAAAAAACCTCCAAGATCATCGAGTCCAACCTGTGACCGAACACCACCTTGTCACCTACACCGTGGCTCTAAGTGCCACGTCCAGGCCTTTCTTGAACACTTCCAGCGATGGTGACTCCAATCCCTGGGCAGCCTGTTCCAGTGCTTAATCACCCTTTCTGTGAAGAAATTCTTCCTGATGTCCAACCTAAACCTCCTTTCTTACAGCCTGAGGCCGTGTCCTCTGTTCCTCTCATCCTGTCACTATTTGCCTGGGAGACGAGGCCAAACTCCACCTGGCTACAACCTTCTTTGGTTCCAAAATGTGGAATATGTAAAAATTTTTTTGAGAAAGGATGTTCTTTGATGTTTGATCTTTGTATACTTTCAAGCCTAATCAACAAGAAAGCGAGACTTAATCTGTGAATCAGATGGCAGCTAATAAGGTCTAAGTGATGTCCAGGCATTAGAAAGAAAAATTACTCGTTGCCTTGTTAAGGTTTAGTGCTGGACATGCTTCAATGATCTCAGACCTGGGGGTGTTAACAAAGACCTCGGGGAGAAGGATGTACTACTGACAGTGGACACAAAGAATGCAGAACTTATGGGCCACAAAGACATTTGGCAGAACTAATAAGGACAACACAGCAACTGTGCTGAATCACCTGCAACGGGGTGAAAGTTAATTCTGGCAATAGGAAATCATGACCACCAACTCAAGCAACCCACCAATTCAAAGGAAGAGAAAGACTTAGCATGTGGACTAATTAACATGAGAAGCAAGAGAATCATTGACCAATAGCACATAGAACACTGATTAATAAGAGAACTAAGTAACTTCTAACGAGTTAACATTAGTGCCTTTGCTAAAATGTATAAATACTGAAAAGTTTTGGTAGTGGATTTGCCACCCAGTGCCCCTTTCTGCACAGAACTTAAATAAATCAAATACCTCAGTTCTGTGTGGACTGGCCTCTTGCACACCGGGTGAAAGAACCTGTGTGGGCAACACTCTCAGGGAGTTGTAGAGAGCAATAAGGTCCATTTGAGCCTCCTTTTCTCCAGGCTAAACACCCCCAGCTCCCTCAGCTGCTCCTCATCAGACTTGTGCTCCAGACCCTTCACCAGCTCCGTTGCCCTTCTCTGGACTCACTCCAGCCCCTCAATGTCCTTCTTGTAGTGAGGGGCCTAAAAATGAGCACAGGATTTGAGGTGTGGCCTCACCAGTGCTGAGTGGAGGGGAAGGATCACTGCCCTGGTCCAGGTGCCAGTTGGCCCCTGGCAAACCATTTCTGACAGCCCAGGAACCTCCATCTGTGCATTTCCGAGGCCGCCTCTGGCAGTTCTGATGCCACAGGGACGTGAATTCCCAGCCCTGTTGCTGGGCCAGCCCCGGGCTGCAGTGGGGGCTCCCCAGTGTGGCTGAGGAGACTCTGCTCTTGGGGGAGGATTTACACCTAATAAACCTGCATGTGTTGAGGGAGATGCACTTCTAAGGGATAACAGATTTGAAAGCTTTGTGTATTATCTTTACAAAAAGCAAATTGCTGTGGAGTGATGTGAAGATCTGTTGTCCTGAGCATGAATAACAAGGCACCAGTGCAAAATCTTAACTTTACACAAATCCCAGAACTCTCAATTTCTCATGCAATTCTCAGGAACAAGTTCATGTTGTATTAAAACAGTTGGATTTTTGCTTTGCTGCTTTATTTTGTTTGAGGTAGAGTTTTTCTGCGTGTTTTTTTTTTTAATTTAATTTCAAACTCTACTCTTCAAATTTCTTCCGAAAAATGCAACAGGCTGTGAAAGGCAGCCCTGCCCCCCAAATCTGTTCAGACACTATGCCAAATATGTGACTTCATAAAAATTTATCTTTTCAACAATGTAGTTAACAGTAATTTCTAGTTAAGGGAGAAGCACGTATTTACCAACACCAATATTAAAATGTATCTGTATTTGCCTGCAGACACAGACCCAGCATTTGCCTGTTCCTATAAAATGATTCTAACATCACTTAGAATAGTCCCTGTCAGTTGCTTGCATTGGTGCTGGAACCAATTCAAGCAAAGGATCTAGTATAATAATCATCCCAGCAAGGCAAATCATATCCTAAATGCCACTGATACCACTGACTAGAACTGCATTGACTCTAACAAGAAATGTGGACACCCAACTCTGCTAAGGACACCTTGTGATTGATGTCTAAAGCAGGGTATGATGAATCCCACATTACATTTTCTATTGGGAAAAAAACTCTTCAATGGAGATTGAAGGGGAAGTTCAGAATTGCAGCATCCCTGAGGTCAAATGTGCTTTGTGCCCCAAAGAGACCGAAGTGCATGTGCAGTGGGATTAGAGTGTTTTTCTACAAGCAGTGTATAGAGAGGCTGATGCAGTAACAACCCCGAGCTTCAGGGCAGTGTGCTGTGGCCAGTGAGCTCAGCCATCACGTAGGTATTGGAAAGTTGTGTCCTACCCTTAGGTTTCCATAACTGAAGGTTGCACTCCTTCTGGCATTGCCTTTTGAAGTTTTTCTAGAGAATGAAGTTGTTTAGTTCAATATTATTATTTCACTTAGCTGTTATATTCACATGAATATCCAGTTTTAATTTACAATATAATAGAATCATAGAATATGCTGAGTTGGAAGAGACCCATCCGGATCGAGTCCAACTCCTGGCCCTGCACAGGACATCCCCAAGACTCACACCATGTGCCTGAGAGTGTTGTCCAAATGCTCTCTGGCTCTGTCAGGCTTGGTGCTGTGACAACTTCCCTGGGGAGCCTGTTCCAGTGCTCAGCCACCCGCTGGGTGAAGAACCTTTTCCTGATATCCAACCTCAGCCTCCCCTGACTCAGCTTCATGCATTTTCCTCAAGTGCTGTCACTGGTCATGAGGGTGAAGAGATCTGTACCTGCCCCTCCACTTCCCCTCATGAGGAAGTTGTAAACTGTGATGACGTCTCTCCTCAATCTCCTCCAGGCTGAACAAACCCAGTGACCTCAGCTGCTCCTCCTACAGCATCTCCTCAAGGCCCTTCATCATCTTTGTTGCCCTCCTTTGGATGCTCTCTAATGGTTAAATGTCTTTCTTATATTATGGCACCCAAAACTGCCCCCAGCACTTGAGGTGAGGCCACCCCAGTGCAGAGCAGACTGGGACAATCCCCTCCCTTGCCCGGCTGGCGATGCTGTGCCTGATGCCCCCCAGGACAGGGTTGGCCCTCCTGGCTGCCAGGGCACTGCTGACTTACGTTCAACTTGCCACTGACCAGGACCCCCAGGACCCTTTCCACAGCACTGCTCCAGCCTCTCATTCCCCAGGCTGTACACACAGCCAGGGCTGCCCCCTCCCAGGTGCTGAATCCAGCACTTGCCCTTGTTGAACTAAATATGATCAAATAGTTTTAATTAAAGAAAACGGAGAGTAGGAAGCAGTACTATGATAATATAGTGATTTTCAACTCCTGTCCATGGACTGCTGGAGATCTGTGGAACACTTCAAAGATGTTGTTGAAGGGTATTTAAATAGGAAAACATACCTTCCAATGGTAAATGCACAGTGCTTTACCCCTGGCAAATTCTTAGGCATCTGAAAAAGAAGAAAAATTCCTAGAATAATACAAATGTGATGTACTATTCCGGCCTATGGAGTTCTTAAACAGAAAGTCAATGTAGTTAAAAAACCCAACAAAAAAAACACCCCCTGAAAAAAAAAACAACCCCACCAAAAAACCCCAACAAGTAGCTACAGCACAGAACATCACCATGTTCAAAGATATTGCTGTGGGCACCCAAAATAGCCCTATTCAAGGGACTGGCATAGGGCTCACTACTTAATGCACTGCCAGAATAATTGAGTCAATTTTGTTAATTATGATTAACATGAAAAATGAAAAACAAATATCAACTTTCTACTTTACAAAACTCACCAAATCACTGGGGGCAAGAGGCCATAAAAAATTTCACCATTGAAAATTCTGAATTCTTGAAAAGGAGGCCATGAAAAGGATGTCAGTGTGAAGAATTTTAGAAACATTGCCCAAGCTACTCAGGAAAACCACAAAACAGAAGACTTTCATCACAAAATACTTTAGAAAATTCAAGCAGTGCACAATCTCCATTAATCATTTTTAAATTATACTCTAAATCAAAAGACAGCTGGAACCAACCAAAACCCTTTAATTCCCCAGTCCTGTTTAAGTTAAAACCTTGGTGAAACTGAGATGTGTCATATCCCCCAAAGCACCTCTGCACCATATCAGGGCTATGAGCAGAACTAGAGTTGCTAAACAGAAATTATCTGATTAGGGTTCAAAGATGTAATCCCTTCCAAATTGTCAGACTGACTTTACCTTAAGGGCTAAACCAACTTGAGTTTCATTTGTGTATGCTGCAGGCTAAGACCATGCACCAGAGATGGGCTAGCCTGCAATGACTTGTTACCACTTGGTAAATGGGTCATGTCTGAATTCTGTGTTTTTCTTCCCTGCCCTCTCAGCAATTCCAAGTATTTTTAAGCATAACGAATACTTTAATTTCATTATCACAAAGTGCAGACGAATAGGGAAGAATTTACTTAGGATACACATAGAAGTCTGTACTTGCACTGAGATACAACAACACCCCAAATACAAACTTGCACAAATAACTACAGTTGCTTAAACCAACATTAATTATGTTAAAAATTAAATTATTTCCAGTAAAATAATCTTCAAAACTCGGTGGCAAAAGATTCTCCTAACACAAACTTAGAATTGCCTTGCAATATCTTACAGTTTACAGAAGTTTCAAGTTCAGAATATCTCAGTATTTTGAAAGTGGTGAGGTATTCAGGTTTAAGCTTTCAAACACAGGGAAACACAGGCATGTGGCACATCTCTGTATGAATACATTGGTGACCTTTTTCTGTGTGCCACCAAAGGGAACATACCTATGCTGCCTCAGCAGGCCAGTGGACTGCTTACAAATGAAGTAAGAATCTAACGTCTTTTCTGTGTAAAGGCAGGCTTGTATTTGGGAGGAATATAGTGAATTTAAGACCGTACTTAATCCTTACGTTCAAGTAAAAAGCTAATTTTTCATAATTCTATGCTTGGCATGGCCTCTGCTCCTTTTGAAATCCCTTTCTTATTCACAAGACACCTTTTGATAGGAGCCTCTCATTTACAGACCCCTCTCATATCCCTTTGGGAGAGTGAAAATCCTAATGACAAGAGGTCCCTCTGTGTATCTGTGAAGGTATCTGTGGTGGGTTGACCCTGGCCAACAGCCAAACACCTACTCAGTTCTCATCCCCCAGGATAGGGGGAAAACAGAAGGATGGCAAGAAGACCCATGAATAACATTTCCAAATCCATGGAACAGACAAGATCTCTTCAATTCTTCGCTCATTCTTTTCTTTCCTTTGTTTCCGCCCCCCCCCCCAAAAAGGGAGCCAGAAGAAGATGTAACAGGGACCCTCATGTCTCACCAGCAGATGCAGTTTTGCCAGGTGCATGCCTACGTAACTGTATAGAACCTGTAACTGCAGTTACGTTCAGCAGCACTGTCTGCCATGTGCAGGCAATTCCAAATTCCAGCTCCAGCCTCAGGAAGCAGCCTTGTCTATAAGCCTTGTGTAATTCAGAAGTTTCAACTATTTGCGTCCTGCTGACCACAGCAATATAAGACTCAAGGAAATGCAATATCCCCGGGCATACCCACCCACGTTAAGGAAGGCTCTCCCTGATAAATGAGGCAGCACTCCATTCCCCATTTGTTCAGATATCACTGATCACCAGCTGCAACTCACTGGAGTCAGGACCTTTGCATACTCATTTCTACAGCATCTACAGCATTCTGTTTCACTGATAAATAATCATCTTCTGAAGTGTTAGGTATTCATCCAGTGTTTACTACTTTCCACAGAGGAGCTCAATGGGAAAATTTAAGATCAGGCTACATAAATGCATGGGCATTTTGTGCAGATGGATTTTTAATTACTGTTATTTCTCATGAGGCTAGTTGTGATTTTAGAAGTTATTGATACCAACGCTGAGGTCTATTCACATTTTTTTTCTAATTTTCTTCAACACAATCAAAATGAAGGAATTGGTTTTATTGTGGGTTTTTTTTTTATTTGAAGTAGGAAATGGAAAGTGATAAGGTGCAAGAGTGATAAAAAAATGGTAAAAGTGGGAGCTGCAACAGCATAGAAGCCCCCAGGGACAAACATCAAATGCAATAAGGAACTATGGGACCAGAATATAAACTTGGAAAATTCAATTTATTTTCTGTAAGAATGGAGGTTTCAGAGGCCATGGAAGGTTTCAGCCATGCTGTTACACAGGCAACCTTTCAGCATTTACTGGACTAAAAGTAGAAGCATTATATTAAAAAAAAATGGACAGTAGCAAAATAAGGTATTTCTGCATGTGAAGGAAATACTAAAAAATATAAGCTCTTTCCTTGGGAAAGTTTGGGTTCTCTTTCACCACTCAACCTTTTTTATCTGCTTTTTTCAATAAATGTTTTCCAGTAAGTTTTTTCTTTTCCTATTAGCTTTTATGTTTCAGGTGTTTATAGCTATTTTTTATTATTAATGGATCATTTACTACAGCACGTCAAACCCATTAGCATACAGCTAACAGGAACAAAAAATGACAAAGGAATTAATGATGAAATTGCCTAATTGAAAATGCATTTGATAAAACAAACTCAGACATTTTAAGCACTAATTTAGGCCTGTAAATCAAACACAAGGTATTTCACAAATACCTTGTCTAAGCAGAGGTAGACTCTTCCTGGAGTATCAAGTTAGAAAATTATGTAAGTGTAGGGAACATGTATGATTTATTATCACACTGTAAAAATTCCACTTCTCTCTTCCCAGTAAACTGATTTCTCCCTGAAATCAATGAAAAGGTGAAAAGATACATACAGTATCTCAGGCAACTGAATTGAGTTCTCTGGCATATATTAGAATTTTGGCCATAAGTTAATTTCTTGTTGGAGATAGGCTTCCTACATAATTTCTCTTTTGATGTCAATTTGTTCAGCCTTCTCTTGATAATCAATTAATTAATCAATCAGTCAATTAATTAATTGAACCTTCTGATTCTTGATGACACACAAGCCATCTCATGATGAACATAACAACCTTCTCTAAGGAGAACAAGAACTGAGGAAATGGAAATGAGCATACCAAAAATCCAAAATGTTTTATGTCTTCCAAGCTTCCTGTCATCTCTGAGGTAAGACCATGCAGGTGTTTAAGAGAACTAAAATGGACTCATATTTAGTTTCTATCAGAAATAGGAAAAGGGGGAGAGGGATGTTCTGCTCAAAATGAAGCAATAGGCACAACTGGAGATGAGGTGTAAAGCATCACTCTGTTCTTCCCCTCTACCTACCTCGCACATCAGGTGTAGGATAATCAGACTTTGGCAAGGTACCTTTCTCTCTCCTATGTTCTTCACAATTCACAAACTGAAGTTACAATTCCAGTCCTGGGTATTCCATTAAGACTGCCTATTTTTCTACATTATGACACTTTCACATCCTTCAAGGGCTTCTGCAGGCCCTGTGAGTCGAGAGGGAGCTGTACTGCAGCATGTCACACGTGGTGCAGAATGGCTAACTGGTGCAGATCTTGAGGAACAGTGCAGGGAGGGAAGGCTGCTCCAAAACAGTGTCCTTGTGTGTCCTTGCAGGAGCATGAAACCAGTTGTTTAACATGTACATCTTAGAGCTGCACCAACCAAAAATGCTGCATAAACTAAATGATGTGCATCAGAGATGTGTATCTATTCAGAAAGTTTAGTTAAATTGGATAAGATCTGATTCTGTTCATCTTTCACGTGAATTTAGCTCAAGGTCAAAAAAGAGAGCAAAGCTGGTTTAACATTTGAGAAACTGTCAAGAATCCCACTGATTATTTTCATCCCTATAATTTCTTTCAGCTCTAGTAAGAAAGGTAAAGTTGCCTGCAAAATCTTTGTTCTCCAGAGCATTCTCAAAATATGTGCTACTACAAGCAGGCACTTAAAACCTGCATTGATATTCTCTGTATTTTATTTCTTACCCTCGTGAAACTAAATATGCTGATCTCTACATTAAATGTGTGCTTCCTGTGATACACAATTTAAAAAGTAGTTAATGTGGGACATACAGTGATGGGTCATTATTGTATTTAAGCCATAAATCATTTTCTAACTGAAGAGTATGGTAATGGTAGAGCCAGAAAAGCAGAAAGCTTTGTCATACACAAAATTCTCATCTGCTGAGATCATACCAATCCACAAAGGAAAAACAGAACTTGTCACAGCCATGGTTATTATAAATCCAGATACTGCATTCCCACGAAAGATCAGGAAAATAGGCACTGTAAAAGAAGAATGTACCTGATGAAGACTAAAATTCAAAAGCTCAATACCAGGCCCAAGGCAATGAAAGGAGGGGCCAGCAATGAATAATACACATTCTGAAGAATATAATTTAGCAGTTAATGCTTCTGAATCTTCTTCTATGGCTTATACATACCTCAGAAGAATTAATAAAAAACACACCTAGGAAAATATTTTCAGATATACTCCAACAATGTTTTATGGCCTGTGTTTATTATAGGGTTTTTTTTTTTAAATGTTGAAAATGAAAACCTTACCCTTTTCTTTTTTTTGTAAATCAGTTAATTTCTCATATTTAAGCATGGTGCTACAACTTACTGCAGATAACCACTGAGCACATTTGCCCAAAGCAACACATTCAGATTAAAAAGGTCTGACACAGGACAACTTTGGGAGAATCAGAAGCTATTTTCTCAACAAGCTACAAGCATTTGACAAGTGCCAGCTATTAAGGGAAATCCTTGTTACTAGGCCTACATCAAAGCTCCTTTGATAAAGAATGGCTTTTGCTTCAAGTAATCCATGTCACAGCAATTTTGTTATTTAATTCTACTACTGCACTACCTAGCACTCAAAACCAGAGCTGAACTCATTTGTGCCAAGAGATAGTCTGCTCTGCAGAGAGCTAATTTTCTGCTGGAGCACATTTTGTGTGCAGTGTGCCTGGTGAAGCTTGGTTTCTTGTGATGCCTGGTTCACCACTGCACAGGCTTGGGAAGTTCAGCATGAAGCTCTCCTCCAACTTTGGATACAGAGAAAGAAGGTCTCCTTCTTCAGTGACACCTTTTTTCATAAATACTGTCTATTTACCCACAAGGTATTAATATTCTTGGTAACGACACAGGAACTGTTTTGCCAGATCAGAACTGTACCCAAAAACCTGTATCCTGTCCAGCAGCAAACAAGGGCTTGTATTTCAGAAAAAGAAGTTCTCCATTTCAAATTCTGTTTCCTGTCTTTGGACAAAGCAAGTTACATTAACAAAGGTAATGTTTAAACAACCTCCACATTCCTCCTCCCTCCAGGCTCACTTCCACAATCACTTTGCTGGTAGGCAGGCTACTGAAGATGCAAGTGGCTTGTTAGTTCTTCAACAAAATCCTCACTTTAAAAAAAAAAAAAAACAAAAAACCAAAACCACTCCCCCAAAACACTAGAACACTCAAAACCGCAAACTCAAAGGCTTTTGGTAGTGCAGACAGATAATTGATGAAACTTCTTAACTAAAAATACAATGGTTAGTAATTTCTAGAAGGTATTTTCCTCTGAACTTTATGACAAGCTTTGCTGTGCTACAGACAGTCTCTGTAAGGGTATGTGGAATGTGAAAGCATTTGGTTCATTACATTTTTTCGTATAAAAGATGTTAGAAACAAGAGGGCAGGTGATCTATTAAACACACACAGGTGCACAAAATTGCTGAATAAGCAGGTGGTAACAAAGACAAGAGTGAGGAGCAGAAGAGTTGAGGCAATTAAAGGAGCTGCCCAGGAAGACACCTTGAAGAGGGTTGGCCTGAGCTTTGTCTCTGGTAAGAACAGGAGAATATTATTTTCATGAGTACTACAAGATATTTGAGGGGGTGTATAGGACTGTGCAAAACTTCTTATGGGGTATAAGCAGGAGTCTGCAAAACTTTCTATGGGAAGTTCACAGAACTGGCCAAAGACAGGGAAGGGAAGGATCAGGGAGGATCTAGGAAGACACGTGGGTAAATGACACATAGAGGGGCTCACGTGTGAGCCAGCAGCATTCAGTACATTTGTCTGACTAAGCTCTCTGCCTGATCACAGCAACTAGTCCTATCTTTTTATGAAAGCTATTTCTAATTTTTCTTTCTCACCTAAATATCCTGCCCCAGTGAATTTAATCCTGTTGATGTGTAATCTGCTATCAGATTTCAACTGGACTAGCCAGTGAGCAGGAGGAGACACACATACATGCACAGGAGGGTCAGTGTTCAGGCATGGGCATTAGATGGACTGAGGGGCCGTGGGAATTTGTGAATGAGGGTGTTCTGGTGAGTACAGGGAGTGGGGGTCTGTGAGTGATCACCTGGGCATTTCAGTCCCGTTCAGCTGGAGAGGGGGAGCAGGACTTCACTCCCTGTACTTACATTATGTGTCATTTCTGGCAGAGTTCTGTGTGTGGTGGTAGTCTGAATGGCTGACTCTGTTAGTGCACGCTTGTCCAGGACACATGGGAGCATAAGAATCCTGCTGGGTCCAGAGAGGATGGATGGTGTGTGGATGGATTTCAGCAGCCAGAAGCAGCAAACCCCAGGTACCAGAGATGTCTGGATTCAATGCCTCTCATAAGATCCCTAGGCTTATTTTTTTAAAAAAATCCACTTTACAGATGGCTCATGGGAATAGTAAGAGAATTGAACTTGAAAGAAATATGGTGAATTATAGTATATGCAAAATACTGTCAAAGTATGAAAGAAAATGCTGAGAGAACTGTACTTCTCTGCACTGCTACAGTAGTCTTATAGACATTATTTTTAACATTTTAAATTTATTAAAAATAAATTTTAAAAGAATTGCATAAAAGTGAAATGCAATTTAGATAATTGTACTGAAAGGAGTTTGTCATCCAATTAATGCCATCTTCTGACCAATGAAGCAGGAGAAATCTGTGCTGTTTTGCCTGCTAGACAACCTTTTGAACATATTCCACCATACCAACTGCATTACAACTTGTCTATAATGATACTATTTACCAGGGGAACTGTATCTCATCAGAATGGTATTTAACACCCTACTCTGGATTATATCTTACTTTGCACTTACTTGAAAAACTAGTCCAAGCTCTCATTTACTTGTTTTTCATTTTTATCTCCTTTCTGTAATAGCAGCTGTTATCACTGGTGATTCCTCATTCTAGCTGTAAGATGTGGAAAGTGTTCTTAATATGGAATAACTGCCTGTCTTTAGGCAGTTACTTACTTAGTTGTCTTTATACACACACACAAAGCAAAAACAAATAAGCAAAAACCTACTTGAAGAAAAAATAATTTCTCTAGTAAGGTTTTACTTTGGAGTTTTGCTGAATGTTTTTGTTTAACATTTTCAGTAATGAAACTGTGCAGTTGGATAGGAGAACTGGGTCATCATGGCATTATGGAAACATGTCAGCCACAGGACTGAAGTTTAATAAAGATTTTTATATATAAGACTATGTCTAATAATGAATTCAACATATCCTGTAGCTCATAATAAGGCATATATCCATGTATGTCCATGATACTCATAAGCACACACAACTGTCTCCTGAAGACAGTTAGAAAGAAGGATTTAATGGCAGAAAAACACCATCAACAGCACAATTGGATCCCATGGAAAATATTCTCAATCACCTGTTCTTTGCACTTTTCATCCTAAGTGCTTTCAAATATCTTCCCATGTAAACATTTGAATTTCTAGAATAGTAATCAAATCCTTTATTTTTCAGTTTCTCTTAACACTAACTAACTTGCATGGAAGCACTTATTTTCCATATCTATTTGCTGGCAAAAAGGCCAATATGACAGCTGGGTATTTGCTTAAGTGACCTTAGAGCAGCCTGACTGATTACAGCAAACGAGCAGGTGCTTGCCATGGTTTTGCTTGCAGTACAGTTGTCCCAGGCAGAAAGATGTCTCCTGTGGAACCTGCATAGCAAGACAGATGTCTCCAAATATCATTTTGATGGTGTTAAGGTATCATATCCCCTTGCCTGCCTAAAACAGTGGCATTAAGTTCAGCTTCTTAATGCCAGGTGTCTGGTGTGCTCATGTTTTGTGTTGGACAGGGAGGAGTTCGTGCAATGGCTTTTTCAATGATGGCTGTGTGCCCAGACTGCAGTGCATCTAAACTATGTTACAGGAAAAAAAGTTATTAAAATGTAGAATATGTGCTTTTCAACTTCGGTTTTGTGCACATTTGCCAATACAGGCAAACAATATAAACGGGCACTGACTAAGCCTTCACGTAACCAGGGTCGGGGCGAGAGGATGTAGTGTTAAGCTGTGCCAGGAGAGGTTTAGATTGGACATTAGGTGCAATTTCTCAACAGAAAGTGTGATTAGACATTGGAATGGACTGCCCAGGGAGGAGGTGGAATCACCGCCTCTGGAGATGCTTAAGGGAGACTGAATGTGGCACTCAGTGCTACGGTCCGGTTGACAAGGTGGTGTTGGGTCGTAAGTTGGACTCGGTAACCTCCGAGGGCTTTTCCAACGGAATTGATTCTGTGATTCTGTGTGCTGATGTGTGATTAAACTACAGTCTCTGCGACAGCAACTGTGATTTTATCAGTACGGTGAACTAGCAAAAAAAGAAAACTCTGCATTTCTGATCTTAGCAAGCGGCGGGAACCAGCACAGCACCGCAGAACAAGGGGCAATGAACCAGCCCTGAGGTTACCCGTGTGCCGGGCTGGACGGGCAGGTGGGACCCTCCGGGGACGGGGCAGCTCCCCGGCCACGCACCGCAGTCCCGGCCGGTCCCGGCT
>VWZT01001853.1:739058-791508 GCA_013397055.1 Pachycephala philippinensis | reverse complement strand
CTGGGGAGGAGGTGGCGCTGGGGGCTGAGGGTAACTTCAAAGAGGTTGGGAGCATCCCTCAGACCCAGCGGCCTTTCCGAAGGTGGCATGAACTGTGGGGCCAGCGGTAAGCCCGCTGTGTAGGGAGGTCCGGGTGGGTCTCTTCCCACTCGCAGTGTCTGCTTGGCTAAGTGCTAACAGCAGGGGCAAGCTGAGATCTCCTGGGCCTGGAGGGAGTTCCTGCCTGGCTGGAGCTGCAGCCTGGCAGTGCCGGATTGTTTCCGAAGTAGCTGTTCACAAGGGAGGACTAGGATGTGCTAGACAAAGACATGGAAGTAAAGCATGCACACTACATACGGAAGTTGCATCCAAGTTGCCTTTGTTATTACTTGATTATGTGTATTGTATATCTTAAAATACAGAAAATCCAGTTACATTGCATATCTGCAATAACAGAATAGCTAACTGCCCACTAGGCAGGCAAGTAGTGAAAATACCAGAAAGATGTATACCCTCGGCTCAAAAAACACACTGAGCAGCCTTGCACAGCATATGGAACTCACCTACACCTCTAAACAGTATAGAGTCATGTTCTTAGCTGTGAAAGGTTTGGGAATTGCTTTGATCCAAACTGTGTTCCTGTCATGTCAGAATGTTACTTCTTGCTTCTCCTTTCAGCAATATCTCTTGGTCATTTTGACCAGCTTCTGCTAAGGCCAGCTGAATGGACTCATTTTCTCTGCTGTCAGAACCTTGAATTGCTGAGACAGCACCTCAATATTATGAAAAGAGCCTTGCTGGCGAAATGAGCTGGTTCACTGTGACCCCCAGGTGGGGTCTCACTAGAGTGGAGGAGGGGGGGAGAATCCCCTCCCTCACCTTGCTGCCTACGCTGCTTTTGATGAAGCCCAGGACACAGCCTTGGACACAGCCCAGGCTTTCACACTGCCAGCTCATGTTGAGTGTCTTGTTCACCAACACCTTCCAGGACGCTCGTCAGGGCTGCTCTCAATCCATTCTCTTCCCAGCCTGTATTTGTGCTTGGGTTACCCTGACCCACATACAGGACCGTGCACTTGGCATTGTTGAACTTCCATAAGGATTACACAGTCCCATCTCAAGCCTGTCCAGGCCCCTCTGGATGGCATCCCTTCCCTCCAGAGTGTTGACAGCACCACACAGCTTGGTGTCGATGGCAGACTTGCTGAGGGTGCACTGGATCCCACTGTCCATGTCACTGACAAAGATGTTAAATAGGTCCCAATACCAACCCTTGAGGAATGACACTCGTCACTGGTCTCCACTTGGACATTGAGCTGTTTACTGCAACTCTTTGAGTGCAACCCTCCAGTCAATCCCATATCCACCAAGTGATCTATCTGTCAAATCCATGCCTCCAGTGTAAAGGATGTTGTATGGAACAGTGTGAAAAGCTTTGCCTAAGTCCAGTTGGGTGACATCTGTTGCCCTTCCTTATCCATCAGCACTGTAACTGTGTCATAGAAGGCCACCATATTTGTCATGATTTCCCCTTAGTGAAGCTGTGTTGGCTGTACCAGCCAACTCCTTGTTTTCCACATGACTTACATACTTTCCAGGAGATCCGCTCCGTAATCTTGCCAGGCACAGAGGTGAGACCGACTGGCCTGTTGTTCCCCAGATCTTTTATTTCCATTTTTTAAAATAAATTAAATTTTAAAGTTTTATAATAAGTTAATTTTAAAATAAATTAAATTTAAAAAATAATTTTATTTGTTAAGTAGTGGTTCATATGCTAGGTGGTAGCCGAACATAAATTTAAGGACTCAGCATTGTCACTTATGTGAATTATTTTAAAGTCATTTAATATATCTTAATGTTATTATTGGTTAATCATGTTTACAACCAAGGAAACCTTGCTGATGTCTTCAGATGGGCTATTGCTTTGAGAGTTCTGGGTGCCATTTACAAATCACAGAGCCTGAACAACTGGGTGTTGCTCATTCCTAAGTAACTCACATCAGCCTTTTGCTGTTGTAAAAAATACAAGGTTTTTTTTGTTTAAAAATCATTGTCTCTTTTGGTTTTCAGATGTGTTATAAAAGAACTTGAATCACTGGGGAAGGCATTGTATGGAGCAAAATTAATTGCGCAGAGATTGGAAGTTCGAAACTGTTCTCACCATAAGAATCCTGTGAGTGGGTCAACCTGTTTACTCTCCATGATTGAAGATGGCAACCCTCATCACTTCTTTATTGCTACACAGGTAAAAGCTCATGGGAAATGTAAGTCCATTTCTTTTGAAGTGATGCTTTGATACCTAAGGATAAAGAAGCCTACAGCAACCTCGATTACAAGGTTTTTAAATAGTTTGTGGGAATTAATCATATAAAGTCTTACTTGCTCTTTAATGTATTTCCTAATTATGAATCAGGGAATCTTTTCTCTTACTTGAATGACTAGATTTTTTTCACTTTGTAATAATATTGCATAGTTTAGCTGAAAGTGTACAAAACATAATGACTGCCTATTGAGATGTAAAAAACAACTCGTGAATGCTAATTTGCATATTGCTTGTGTGTGCATCCCCTTCCCTGAACTCTTTTACACAGTAGCCTGAAAAATGAAATTGTTAACATCCATATAACTTCAATTTTAAGAAATTTTAAAGTAAAGAATAAATAACTATACAAATAAGAAAAGCAGTTTTTTCTTGGGTTTGTTATTGGGACTGCATGTATGAATGATATACAGTATATATAAAATGGTTTATAGTAGAATTCCTTATAGTTATGTAAGATACAGAAGTTTAAAAAGTATTTATTACAGAAGAAATTGTGTTACTTCTTGTGGTATGGTGATCTGCATACAAGTGAATTGGGACTTTTTCCTCAAAAAATGTATGTATGCATATACATGCAGGAAAAAAGAAAACGTTGATAAATTTTGCATCAGAAGTACAGCTAATCAGGAGAGAAGTTGAAATTTAGATTGCTCTGAAGGGTACTGCCATGTATATCTGCTAGATTAAGTTTCTTATCGTTTTCATAATGTAATTTATCTTCATAGTTTTGTATTAAAAGTAGGTGCATTTGAATTGCAAATAGCATTTAATCTGAAAATATTGACTAAAGTATTTAATTTTGCAGGACCAGGACTTATCAAGCAAAGTGAAAAGGAAGCCTGGCATTCCTCTCCTCTTTATTATTCAGAACACCATGGTGCTAGACAAACCTTCTCCTAAATCTTTGGCATTTGTTCAAAAGTTGCAGACAAATCAGCTTGTTCCAGAGTACCAAAAACAAAGTATTGTGGAGCTTAAAGAAAAAGAAGGACTAGTAAAGCAAGAAGGTGAAAAGAGAAGAAAACGCAAAAGGGCAGGCGGCCCCAATCCTCTCAGCTGTCTGAAGAAGAAAAAGAAGAAAACACAGGAGGGTCAGGAGCCTTCTGCTGAAAAGAAGAAAAGAAGAAAAAGGAAACGAAATAGAGTTAAAGCAGAAGCCATGCAGTCAGTGCAGAAGAATGAAGGAGAATAAACACATCTTTGTAAACAACACAGAGCTTGAACATTGTTTGAACTTTGAAAAAAAACCTATTAATATGCAATTTCATATGACTGAGTTGTTAATATTACATTTTATTTTTATGAGATGGTACTGCTTACTACTGTATCCCAACATTTGTAGGTTATTGTCCTAATAATTTATTCTATTATTTAGTGTTGGGTTTGTGACAAAATACTTAGGAACCCTCATATTTTGTTTTTCTCTCCAGCATCTTGGTTTATGTCAAAATTCACATGATATGTAGCAATTTTTTAGAAATGCTTCTTGGCTTTCATGTGGATTTTGGTGGGATATTAGACTTCTGTCTAAATCAAGGTTGCTAATCCTAATAAAACTAGTTTTTACAACTGGCCTGTTAGAGATTATGAAACTTACCTAAAGTACCACAATATCTTACGTATCTCTATTGTTTGAATAGAAAAGTTAACTCTTGCAAAGAAACTGCAAGCCCTCAAAAGCCCTGTCCAGCCTAAATTTTGCTGTAAGTGCCATGTGAACCAACACGTCTCTCAGTGTTGATCTTTATTAAGAAAATCCTGGAGGGTGTGCAATTGTGTTGATATTCCTGACACTGCAAGGGCATCTCTAGTCTTGCCTATTTCATCTGTAGTTTGTTCTTAATTTTTAATGGGAAAAATGCAACTTAAAATGCTGACTCAAAGCACTGGTAACACCTAATGCCATCAGAGGATAGCAGAGCCATGCAGGAGTCCTGGAAAACAAACAGCTGAGGGTGATGGGACTCGGGCCCTGCTGCCTGTTCTGCTGTTTTGTAAGGTTATGAACAGAACAGAGCTGGGTTGGAGGAGAGTTGTGGTTTAAGCCCAGCTGGCAACTCAGCCCCATGCAGCCATTCCCTCAACTTCCCCTTGTGTTGGGATGGAGAGAATCAGAAGGGTGAAGTGAGAAAACTCATGGCTTAAGATAAACACAGTTTAATGGAGAAAGTAAAAGCCATGCAATGCATGCAAAACACAAGCAGAGTAAAACCAGGAATGAATTCACAACTTCCCGTGGACAGGCAGGTGTTCAGCCATCCCCAGGAAAGCAGAGCTCCATCAGGTGTAATGGTGACTTGGGAAGACAAATGCCACCACTCTGAACATGTTCCCACCATCTTTCCCAGCTTTATATGCTGAGTGTGATGCCATATGGTATGGAATATCCCCTTGGGTCAGTTGGGATCAGCTGCCCTGGCTGTGTCCCCTCCCAACTCCTTGTCCCCCCTGCCTACTTGCTGGTGGGGTGAGAAGCAGAAAACGCCTTGACCCTGTGTAAGCACCACTCAGCAATAACAAAAACATCCCAACAGTTAAAGACAAATCCAAAAACACAGCTGCTGTGAAGAAAACTAACCCAACCTAAGGCAGCACAAAGAGAGTTTCCAAAACTGTTTCAAGTACTTGATTTTCTATAGTAACTATTGCTTCCTATGCCTCCTTAAATGTTTGGTGGCATTAGAGTAGGAAGTGAGTGACTGAGATGCCAACAGAGATGTGGTATAGCCCATGCTGTGGCATCAGTGTGCTCTCACACTGTTCCCAGTCATTTCTTGCCAGATTTTTAACTTTTCTCAATGCATTTCTTCTTAACTGAGATGTTCTTAAAAGGAAAGCTTTCTGTTTCTTGACCTACATGTGTTTAAGCTGTGTGTTCTAAACAATTCTTCAGCCCGTGTATCATGCATTTGCAAAGTAGTTCTCGTGCATTGTCTGGACAGCTGCTTGAATGCCTGGAGTACCCAGCTATAACATATGATGCTTTCTGTTGGCTTTTCAAATTATACGGACAGTTGTTTCACAGAGTTTGAGAAACCAGCTCGAGTGATGGGAGTTGGCCAGTCTTAGCAGACTCTATGGAGTCATGTCTTCAGAGTGTTCCCTCTGGCCAGCACAGGGAGGTGCGTGGTGTGCTCTGTGCTTGCAGCACGGGACACTGCTGCTGTAACCCCAGCCCAGGCTTTCCTGCAACACAGCTGCTAGGAGCAGACTGTGCCTGTATTGTTCCGTATGAGACCATACGCATCTTTGGAACGGAGTATGAGAGCCAGAAGCAGGGAAGAAGGGTGCTATAGTCAAGATGAAAGCTTTAATTGAAATTTAAAACAGTCACGCTCATCGTGGTATTGTTCCTACATTGATTGCTGAAGTGAGTCCTGAGGAGAAATTCAGTAACTCGTAAAAATACCTTAATGCAGCATATTTGTTTAATGTATATTACCTTTCTCAAGCTGTCATAGTCCCTATACCTTCACTTATTTGGGCACAGTCCAATATTAATGTAGTTTTGCTTCCCATTCCTCCATAAATATTGGTTGTATTTCTTCCTGCTCCCAAAACCCACCCAGACATTACTGCTGTAAGTAAAGCTTGGAGCAGACAGCAGAGTTGGCTCACCATCAAAATCTCATTCTGAGTCAAAAGTAAATTAAAACCAAGTAACTTTACTAAAAATATTGTTTTTAAAAATAGAGCAGAAAACACCCTAATTAGTTACAGTAGTCCCTTTCAGTGTCATTGAAACACAAAGCTTAAATATGCCTTTTTTAAAAAACTGTAAACAGACAAAAACATACTTTCTGAAAAGAAAGAATATTTTAACAGTCCTCTAATGACTCCCACCGTGAGGAATTTAAAACAATATTTATCTATGTTTCCTTAGCATTTGAACACAAAGGACTCGTGGTGCTGCCATTGGGAAGAACTGGAATATGAAGGGGAGTGAGCTCTTAAGATAAAAACTGTAAAATTTACCTGCTGCATACCCGCAACTCTCCTCCAGTGTGGTAAGAAATTTGTCAGCTGTGGGGGAGAGCTCCCGCCCAGGCAAGGGAGGCAATCAGACCGTGGGTTTTACCGCTCTGAAATTTGAAAGAGAAGCCCACTCTAGTTTCCAAGTGAAGCAAGTCCTGCAGGCCGCAGCTGACTGGCTGTAGTTATGCCATTAAATCAGTAGCCCTGGGAGCAGCCTAACACCGAGCCCGGCTGGCAGGGCTGGCTCTGCCCGGGCTGGGCTCTCGCTGCTCACACCGCTGCGGCTGCCGGCGAGCGGCCCCTGCGGGTGCTCTCGGGCTGCGCTGCCTCTGCCTGCCGGGTTTGCTGAGGTTTAGCTGACCCAGGCTATAAACCATGACAAGTCCCTCTAGTAAATCAGCGATGTGAATCTCTAGGAGCATCCCTGGGCCTGTGAGAAACACCACTGTGGGAGTACCCATGGAGCCAACTGTGCTGCCATAGGTGTTCACTCCATGTACTGCCCGAAAAGCCACTGCCTTCTTTATCAATAAAAGGTCTGGAGTTGTGGCCACAACCCTGCTATAGACAGGGTTCCCAATATAACTTTCTCATGAAGTTTAGGATTGTTTTGCTCTAGGGTGCTAGAGGGACTGGTTTCAGTTTTGAAACTACAGAAGCCAGAGGTAAATTAAAAGGAGCTTGACCAAAAGCTTCTTTGGGGCTATTGATTTTTTCTTTTCTCCGACAGCATAAATATATACCCCAAATCCTAGGCAGTAGCTCACTAAATCTTTTTTTTTTAAAGAAAGGGAAATAACCAGTGTTGTACAATACAATGTATGCTACATGTGCAAAGTAATAGAAGAAGAAAACAATAATACATCAGCCACAGTCTGCAGGGCATTAATGCTGAATTTAGGACAGAGTCTCATCTACCGGCAGCAGAAGATATTTACCTAGACTGCCTGCCAATTCAATTGGCTGGATTTATATGTTAGTGTGATCCAGTACCGTACAATAAATCACTCCCTGAGCATCTGTTAATGACACTAAATAGATGAGTTAATTAGAAGCTTCTGGAACCTGGGATGTTTATGAATCATTAAAGTAAATATGGATATGGTATGACTTGAGGAATAAATACATTCTGGTGGTGAAAGGAAAATAGGATGTCCAGATCAGTCCTGCTCATTTGTTTTCAGCTACACTGATACAGTGTGAACGACTTCTCCATCAGCTTTATAGTGTTCCTGGAGTTTCTTGAACATGTTCTGTCAGATACAAGATGAAGAACGTCGGTACAATACCATTATTTATACTCACTGCATCTTTCATATAGAAGTTTCACAAACAGCTACTGTATATTTCATACCTCTGTGTGGGCGTAATATCTCACACAGGGAGCAGCCAGAGATACGGGAATGAACAAATAAGAGCCCCAGCAGGTGTTATCATTTACAATTTAAGGGAGAAAAATTGCAGTGTTCTGAGAGAGAATGACAGAAAGCAAAAGTTTTTGTACCCAGAGAGTCAGGAGTGAGAGAGAGACTGCACCTTGTGATTTAGGAATGGCCTAACTAATGCCGGGAAAGGGGCTTGTGATGTATTTCTGGTAATTATTATGTCTGTGCACTCCAAGCCCCAGATTTGTCTCAGAGAGCTCAGCTGTCTGTGATGGAGGCAGTCATTTTGTAAAAGTAGCTACAGCTTGTTATAGAAGAGACAGGCTGGGCTCCCTCGGGGGACTTTGTTTTCTGATTTCTTCTCCTGCGGTTGAGAGGGAGAGCGTGCAGCTGTGCTTTGTGTATGGATACAGGAAAACAACTAAGCTGTTAACAAGGGTCCAATTAAAAACAACCCAGAGCTGAGAGCTGGGGGGAAGAAAAAAGACAATATATTAGTCACTGAGATTTAGAGAAACCAAGGCAGAGAGAAAAATATATATGAGGCTTTCAGAGTGTTAACTGGAGAAAAGAATTGGTCAGCAATGAAAGGTGAACCAGAAATGGCTCAGCAGTCAAGGAGAGTAGGGAACAGAATAATAAACCATAAACAAGTTTTTAAAAAAATCTTTCTAATTACCTTAAGAAAACCTCATTACCCTTTGCGGCTCAATTTCTGCCTTTTCAAAACAGCGAGCTGGACTGACTAAACCAATCACAGATCCTGTGCTGATAGCCCAAGAAGTCCTGCAGAATGTTGGTCTCATGACACCAAACACTTTGTGTCTTTATGGTTTTTCAATATCACATACTTTGCAGCACTGCAGGTTTGCAGCCAAATCATTCTGCTGTAGAGCTTGCCCGACCTCGTGCGTGGCTCACTGCCCAGCATGCAGATATCACATCCAGGAGCAACCCTACTCATGCCATTACTGATAGGGTTAATTGCTCCTGAGGGTACTCACAGCAATACTCTGGGATAGCCAGCCAGAAGTTCTGGCATGGTATGGGCTCTTTTTAAAGTCTAATCTCCTTCCAAGAACTCAGTAGGAGACCTCAAAAGTTTCTTGTTGCAGTCTTGACTTCTCCTTGATCCAGAATGGTCTCGTTGTCATGTTAATTCCCCTGGGGCCAAAGATGCTACTGATTTGACTCTTCAGGGCGGATACTCTTTCAGACTGTCTTGGAGAAACACTGAAGAAATTTTTCACTTTGTGAATTGGCATCCACTTTGACAGGCATGTTTTCAGAAAAAAATGCAGAGAACACTCCTAAAAATCCTGGCTCCCCCTTTCCACCCTGACCTCTCTTTCAGCTCCCAAGAATACAAGCAGGGCTGTTCTGGGATGGTCCAAAAATCTGTCTCAGGCAGCATCACGCCTCCAATAGTGACTGAATGTTGTTCCTCAGGAGTAGAATGAAAATTGACAAAACATCTTTTTGGTGCTTCCCCAAATGGCTTTTGAACTTTCTGACAATTTATTAGGGAGTTCCTGACCTAAGAAAAAAATTTTGTTTTTAACAGCAGACAATGAATTTCTGTTTCACTAATTTGTTCAATCTCTCCTTGAAACCATGTAAACTTTAAATCTCTAATTTTCTGTGGCAAGGAGTTGCACAACTTGAACACATCTTATGAAAAATACTTTCATGTGTCAGTTTTGAATCTACTGCCTACCAGCTGGCTCTTATGATGGGTGAAAGTTTAAGCAGTCATTCCTTAGTCACCCTTCCCATGCCACTTGTGACTGAATAGACATCTGTGATATTTCCCCTCACTCATCTCTTTTCCAAGCCAGTGTCTTCTGTATCACAAACAGCAGCACCTAACAAGAAAGCAGATTTCCGCTTAGTCAGGCCCCCTTGAGAAAACCAGAGAATCTCTACTTTCTGATGGATGTTCTTCAAGGAAGTGTGGACAGGAAGAGTCTTATGAGAAAAGGTGCAGGACAGGAACTCTGCATTCAGCTCTTTGTTTGCCACAGACTCCATAGGTGCCTGAGCTGAATGCTATTGCCCTTGAACATGTCTGGGCTTCTTGCCCGTGGAATGACAGTGTATGTGCTTCCCTGGGCTCCCAAGCCCTCCAGAGACTGGCATCACTAGCATTCACAGCTCAACTGGCTGCTGTGCTGATACTGTTGTAAAAGCCCAGTCTTTGCCCAATACACAATAAATCTTAAATATAACTCAGCTGCACACTAGGCTTACGATTGTATCCCTGTACCCTAAAATTAAGATGTAAATGATAATTTGAACAAGGTAGAATCATAGAACAGCGCAGGTTGGAAGGGACCTTGAAAGATCATTTGGTCCAACCTTGCACAGGACAGGGAGCCTGAATGAGATTACCTAGCACCCTGTTCAATGATGTCTGAAAAACCTCCAGCAATGGGGACTCCACCCCATCCCTGGGGAGGCTGTTCCACTGAATGATTGCTCTTTGTGTAAAAAATGTCTTTTTCATGTTGATATGAAACCTCTGCCAGTGCCACTTGTTCCTGTTGCCCCTTGTATCCTCCATTACGCTCTTCGTGAAAAGGCAGTGTCCTCTTGCAGCCACCCTTTAAACACTGGAATACAGTGATGAGCTCACCCTAAGCCTTCTCTTCTCCAGGGAAAAAAGACCTAACTCCTTCAGTTTTCCCTCATAGAACAGGTCCTGCAGCTCTCTGATAATTTTCATGGCCCCTCTTTGGACCCTCCTCAGTCTATTTACATCTTTCTTGAATTGTGGGGGCCAGAACGAGACACACTACTCCAGGTGCAGCCTGACAAGCACAGAGTGGGATGGTGAAGTCCCTACCACTGCAAGTTAAGCCCCTGCAGATGCAGCCCAGGATCCAATTTACCTTTATGGCTGCAGCTACACACTGCTGACTCGTGGTCAGCTTGTTGTCCACCTGGACCCCCAGGTCCCTTTCAGTGATGCTGCTCCCCAACCACACAGGTCCTGGCCTGTTCTGGGCTCTTTGGTTATGTTTGGTTGTGTCCCAGATGCAGGACCTTGCATTTGTTAAATCTCATCCAGTCCTTTCTCGCCCACTCTCCCAGCCTGCCCAGGTCTCTCTGTGAGATGTTTTTCCCTTCTGACATGTCCCCCTCACCATCTAGTTTGGTGTCTTCAATAAACTTGTTGAGGCTGCTTTCAATCCCATCATTCAGATCATTTATGAAGACGTTCAACATTATGGGGCCCAGTGTTGATCCCTGGGGGATCCACCCCTGATTTCCATGACTTTTCAAATATTATAGACAGTGGCCTTGCACTGAGAAGTAGCTAATTTCCCTGCCCTGTTTAGCAATGGTCCTGTGTCTTACCTGTGATTCTGCTTATTGATCATGTGTCTGAAGACCCATTTCTTGTTGTTCTTGACATCTCTGGCTAACTTCACGTCTAGCAGAGCCTTAGCTTTCTTGACTGCCTCTTTGCATGCCCTGCCATGGTTCTCGTAGTCCTCAGAGGCTACATGGCTGCATATCCATAGCCAGAATCTTCCCCCAGTCCTGTGTTTGTATTTTTATCCCACTTGTAGGCCTTGCCTCTCAGTATTCATAATGACTTCTCAGAATATGAATTGCCTGGTTATATTAGATTTTTTTAAATTAATTAAACTGGATATTAAAAAAAAAAAAAAAGAGTTCTGCATCATCGTTAGAATGCCCACAGAACTGCAGTGTTTCTTTTTGCCTTGTGTAGAAAAGAAGTCAGATTTATTGTTGCCCTAAACACAAACAACACCGCTGGTGTCAAGCATGAGTCTGAGATAAATTTGCACAAAGATTGATGCTATCAGAACCCAGGCAGGCCTGCCAAGCTTCTGAGAAGAAGATAGTAAAATTAAAATGGGGATATGGCATTCATACAAATCACTGCATTATGCCAAACAGTGGAATTTCTTCATTTATCTGGCCTTTTGTGATTCCTGGGGGACTTGCTTTCAAGTCTGTATTTACTTCTTAATGATAGTGAGAACTAGAACATTGTTATTACATATGCTTGACAATATCAAAATGGTAGACAATTAGCTTCAGTTATGTAAAATATCTGAGGGGTGTTTAATTTATTAGATTTTTACTTGGTCTCTGTGTGTAATGGACCTAGAAAAGAAATAAGGTTGTATAATTAATCTGAAAAAAATCTTGTTCCCTCCCCTCACTCCTTCCTTTTCAATTATTGAGATTTTTTATTGTTATTTTTTGGGGTTGTTGTTGCTTTTGTTGTTATTTATAACTTATTTAATTATGTGCTTTAGAATAATTTTTGGTGGGCACTTGCCAGTTTACTAATATTCACTGCCCACGACCTGATGGTGTCACAAACACACCATCTGTTCACTTGCGCCTTCCAGAACTCTCTGAAGTAGCTAGCTGACTCAAGCTGCAGGTGGTAGGATTGCTCAAAATACAAAATTACCAAACTTCTAAGTAACAATGCTTTTTTTCATGTATACTTTTATAAAATCACATTTGATTAAGGCTTTCTCAACTACCCTCCAATTATACACAAGTTTACCTCCACCACAAACACATCTGATAGCATTATGCTGAAGAAAAAGGCTAATGCCCCGCTTTCACATTTTTTTCTGAAGGATTTCTCAGCATGGTTTTTTTCATGATTGGGCCAAAACTGTATATCCCAGTCCCTGGACACATTTCTCTTGACATTGTGCTCACCTGCCTAGGGATAAGCACTGCTTTTTTGGTATATTTGAGTGTGTCCCATCTTGGCTCTTCCTTCTGCCAGATTGTGGGTGGGAGACTGGATCTCAAAGCCGGGAGGACTCATGCAGGACAGTGCTTGTGGCTCGGCTGTTTTGTGGCTGCAGTGCCTTTCCCTTTGGTTACTAATGAATTAATCCCTGTTAAAACATTTTCAAAAAAGAAATCTCAGCAGGTTACATAATAATAATATAATTCTATCAAAAGGGAAAATAAAGCAATATTTTTGATAGTGGATATCTCTACAGGCTTTTACTTGAATTCTCTGAAACAGCCAGTGTTATTTCTGGGACTGAAGATTAATTTCAGTGCCATTATAAAATGATAATTTGATTCCCTTGAGGAATTAATTGCATTTGTATCTCATATCGAAGTCCTATTTATATGATCAAACAATCTGGAACAGATAAGCCCCTTCTTGGGAAACCTCTGCTGCTCGGCAATATTTGCCTTTGCCTCAGACAGGTTATGCCCCCCTGGGACCCGAGGAGCTCACTAAAGCACCATTTGTAATGCAGCGTGACAAATCCCGGAGCCACGGCGATAATCTCTGCAAACTCTGTACAAACAGTCCCTGTGCCTCAGCAAAAGTGATTAATGGGCTCTGCGGAATCAGCATACGGCCCTCCGCATTAATTACTTCGGGGGGACGCTGAGTGGAAAGCCGGAGGTGAGGGCAGGATGTGGGGGAGGCCGCGGGCCGGGCGGGCCCCGCTGTGCTGGGGAAGGGGAGCGGGCAGCCCGGGCTCCAGGGCCCCAGGGGCGGCTCAGGCCCGTGTGGGGGCCCGGGGCAGCCGGGACGGCCTGGCCTGGGGGGGCTCGGGACGGGCACGGAGCCGCAGCGCTGCTCCACAGACACTTCTGGTGCCCTGCTCACACGGGGTGCTGTGGGTGAGAGAACCTCCGCCGAGCCCGGCTTTGGAGCGGGGTCAGGGAGAGCAGCTGGGGGGGACCGGCGCTGGAGGGGACGCGGTCCTTCAGGAGAGACCCCGGTCTGCGATATTCCCTCTCTCTCTGCCATAAGTGCCGTGATTTAAAATGCGCAGGCCCTTTGTAAATCATTGCAGCTCTGCTGCAACGACTGAAACTGTGCCAGTTTATCTCCAGGGGAGATCTAAGCCTAAACGTTTTACAGAGAAAGAAAGAAGATGAGGAGAGAAGCATGTATTTATCTTTCCAGTATGTTCCCTGGGCCTCATCCAAGGGGAAAACTTCTACATCTTGTGTCAAGTCCTTCAAATGCGAGCTAGGGGATTCTGGTTAGGGACCCCCACGGAAAAGTCTTAATGAATTTACCATGCATTTTTTCTAGTTCATTAAAAATGAATCCAGTAAAGCACACTAACCTGCCTGTACATTTTCCCCTTCTCCCACAGAAGTCTATGACAGGAATTCCATGGCCTACCCAGCCCTCTAGAGTCGCTCAGGGGTGGCACAGCCCCGCTGCTGTGCCAAGTGTGATGAGTTAGTGCCCAGCTGGCTGAACCCCCAGTACTTAGGCCATAACAGTGATTTCAGCTGGAGGAAATAATTTGGTTATTCTGACTGTTTGGTGTGATCCAGTGACCATAGAGGACTTCACTGCACTTGGACAGGAGCAATATTAATAGTACTACATCAGGTGTGGACCCACCCTCTCTCGTGTAATGGCCTGTGCTGATGGACATCAGGAGGGGAACCTTTCGCTACCCTGTGTTGTACACAAGAAAACAAAAGCAGAAGTATCTTTTCCACTTTGCATGTGAAGAGTAAGAATTACAGCATTTTGGTTTCCTTGTCTTGTGTTGATCATAATATCCTAATCCATTCTCAAAGTGTGTTCATCTGACAGTCACCCTCCTAACTGAAGCAATACACCAAAATGAATAAACATAGGAAAAGATACCTACTGGGATACTTTGCACACTAGCGTGCTTAAGTAACAGAGGGGTTTGAAACATAGGTAAATGAATGGGACAATTTTACATTTTGAAATTTTTGAAAGTACCCACCACTCATCAGGTGTAATTTGTCATTATACCTGATTTCTGAAGGAACTCATCTGAGTGAAAGCTAGAAATTCAAAAGCTTACAAATCAGATGTAAAAATAGTACTAAAAATCCTGCAAAGCTGTCTGCCAGGATATTCAAGCATCTTAAAAAATGTGGCTCTCAAAAATTTACCAGTGAAGCCTGAGCTAAATCTCCACAAGTAAAAATTCACTGTTTTCCTTGCACTACTCTGTAGTGACAAGGAAGTGCATGAAATGTTTGGAACTAGCATGGCATCTAGTTTTACAGAGTATAGCCTCCTGAAACTGCCTGGATAAAGACAGGGTAGCAAGAAAGTCACAGACACAGGAAGGAGGCTTAGGTCTCTCTTCTGAGAAATAAGACAGCTTGAGTTTTAAAGGGACTTTAAATAAAACAAGCAATAAAATAAAGTCATTATTTCAAATTGTTCTGAAGTTTTGCCACTTATTTGGCTAATCAGTGGGCACAGAGGGCAGGGACAGCAGGGAGGATGGTCTGTGCAGGGGCACTTAATCCAGAAGGTCTGGAGGGAGGATGTGCTGTGACATCCATATGAGTGGCTTTCTATGTGCCATAAACAATTAGATGGACATTTGGTACTGGAATAGCAAATTCAGAGTCATGGATATAATAAAAGGAAAAGTGTCTTTAATCACACATAACTTTTCCACTTCCAAAGCCACTCAGCTGGAGTCATTACTATAGGACATGTTTAGTTCTGTGCTGGAATAGCCTTTCCACAAGGCAGATGGGTCTTGAGAGTAGCACCTGGCAATGTGCTGATGGGAAGAAATGCTTGGGGAGGGGAAAGAGCAGCTAGCCTGGGGGCAGTGGGTCCACTTAGTAACATTTATTTTGCAACTTATGGAAGGAGTCTTTTTTCATCTTTGGGAAGTTTGTAGCTTTTGTGGTATTTGGAGAGAGCAGTTAACCCAAAACCACTGGCAGCAGCTCAGCATGAAGAGGCCATGTTAAAGAGGGACCTCTGAGAACTCTCTAAATCGGATTTCCTCAAAGTGAAACAGGATGGGATTGCAATGTTTTCTTGGCATGGCCCTGAAACCAAAATGATTCTTCACTGACTAAATAGTTTCATGAGCTGGTTAGACTACAGCCTGCAACCAGAGAAAGAAAGGAAGCTCCCTTTTCCTTGAATTCTGCTCCTTTTTCTCACGAGAGCTGGAAACAGGACTAACACAAAGTAGTTCCTTTCACTGCCGACGTCAGACTCCAGTTTGATTACTCACTGCATTAATTTACCGATTCCGTGATTCGAACCCATTGGTTTATTGATTTTGTCTTAATAGGAACACTGATGCAATCACGAGACTGTTCCGTTTTAATTAACTTTGTAGCAGATTTACCCTTGCTGCCTTAAAAATGAACTCCCTTGCTTATTCTTTTCAATAAAACCCACTTCAATAAAATCCACCATGCCTGTTTATTCTGTCAAACTGCTCCAGGCAACTAGCAATAGGACAAGAGGACACAGGCTGCATCAGAGGAGGTTTAGGTTGGATATTAGGAAGAAGTTCTTCACAGAAGGGGTGATGGGACATTGGATTGGGCTGCCTAGGGAGGTGGTGGAGTTGTGGTTCTTAAATATCACCATCCCTGGAAAAGTTTAAGACCAGACTAGATGTGGCACTCAGTGCCGTGGTCTTGTTGACAAGATGATGTTTGGTCATAGGTTGAACTTGATGAGGTCTCAAAGGTCTTTTCCAACCTAGTTGGATCTGTGCGTCTGGGGTTCTATGGATCAGAAATGCACATTTAGAATAAAGTGTTTCCAGGCCACTGGACTCTTCCTTCAGATTAGGATGAATCCATCTTATAATACATAGAAAATGGGAAAGGCATGGAAGGCAGCATGGAAAACAAAACTGAACAGAGGAAAATGACCTTTTTTCCCTCATACCGGTTATTTTTCCAGTAACATACTATTCAATCTCACAATTATTTCTAACTTAATGACTGACAGGTAGAAAAGGTTCAGAAATATGACTTAGGCATGGACAAAATAATTGTTCTCACTGGTAGATGAATTTCCAGGTGTCAGACTATTCAGGAGGGTGACTTTAAATAATGGCCATAAGTCTTATTTGTACAGTACCTCACAGTCTGCTCTGCCCTCTGTCACGTTTGATAAGGAAATAGTCCATTTAGTGTACTGAGATGTCAACTGCAAGCCTTTGCAGAGAGTAATCATACATTTTGAGGGCATTTTCCTTCCTGGCTATCTGGTGCCATTCTTGAACTTAGCGATTTGTTGCTCGTGTTTTTTGCAGCATGATCATACCTTTTTTCTTTCTCAGCCCTCTTGCTGTTCACTGTTGCTCGCAGAATTCTGTCTCCAAGACTGGTTCCCAGGTACAAAGTAAGGCTACACAGTCCAGACCTGTGGACTTCATATCTTAGACAGGAAGCCCCTACGCTTTCTGTGTGCACTCTCAGAAAAACTCTGGTTTTCTCTTTCAGTTTCCCTGGCCCTACAGGTATAATATTTACATCTGGTACTCTTTTTTATCTGAACCAGAGCCAAAACAACTAACCACAGGCTGAATATATGTGCTTGTAGATGAAAAGCCCTATGAGTTGGTTCTCCAATGTGATTTTCTGAATCAAAAAATGCATAGAAAGAAGGGGGATAAAGGGTGTATTATCAGCCTAGAAAAAGTAGGATGTCTCTAAATGAAAAGATGGGTAGAAAAGAACCAGAAATTAATGGAATGTTGGTGCATCTCAATTTCAGTCTCCAAAGCTACAAGCAAGAAAATGAACTGCATCTCAATGACCTGTAAAAGAAACTGGGGTATCGACTACTATGATCTCAAAGCTGATCTAATGAAATCATTCCAAGAGATGTGAGCAAACAGCTGGAAGAGGAAAACAGACGGTGAAAAGATCCTGGGATAAATTGCTCACCAAAGTAACAGCAACTGCAGAAATATGTCAAATTTGTTCAAGTTTCAAGAAGAATAAACAACTGCTGACCACTCTGGTGCAAAGGAAAAGCCAAAACAATCAAAGGTTATTAGCCAGGAAACATCCACAGCATCAACAAAGTAGATCCTGTCTTCTCAGCAGCTCTCATTGGGACTTTTGCCACTTTGGGAGCTTGCGGAATGGAGGAAAACTAGTCATTGGAGGTTTTGCTGATCTGCACATTCACACAGAAGGGAACCTCTACTGATGACAAGACTGCTCCAAGCAAGACCCTGCTGATCCTGTTGTCGCAGCTGGGATGCACTGGGGAACTTCTGAGACCTGCCCTGGGACTGCTGGTTCAGCAGGTGATGGGGAAGCGCCATGGTTTAACCCTAGCTGGCAACTCAGGCCCACACAGCCACTCAATCAACCCCCCCTGGTGGGATGGTGGCAAGAATATGAAGTGTTAAAGTGAGAAATCTTGTGTGGATTGAGATATAAACAGTTTAATAGGTAAAGCAAAAGCCGTGCACACAAGCAGAGCAAAACAAGCAATTGATTCACCACTTCCCGTGGGCAGGTGGGTGTTCAGACATTCCCGGGAAAGCAGGGCTCCATCACATTTAACAGTGACTTGACAAATGCCACCACTCTGAATGTTCCCTCCTTCCTTCTTTTTCCCCCAGCTTTATACACTGACAATGACAGCATATGTTATGGAATATCCCTTTGGCCAGTTGGGGTCAGCTGTCTCAGCTTTGTCCCCTCCCAACTTCTTGTGCACCCCCAGCCTCTTTGCTGAGTTTTGTTTTCCTGTCTTTGATGTGTTACTGTAATGTTGTCAATAATTGAGCTAATTTTTGATGCAAAATACACCCCTACTAATGGAAATATTTAGTTTATCATCATTATCATGCTTTTTTCAGTTTTCAAACTTATGCTGCTGAGGGAGCTCCAAGGTAATCCTGTGTATCTCGAGAGTGGTACAGAGAAAACAGACAGGCCACAGCAAGGTGCTTGCTCACCCACTCGTCCCTCCACAAATCCATGCTTTTCCTGATAAAGTGTCTTACAAAGTAATAGTATAGACCAAAAAGATTAAGCTCTTGAAACGAAGGAAGCAGTTCAGTCACAGCTTGGTGAGCAGTGGGTGAACAGCAACTGGGAAAAAAAGCCTGTTTAATATCAAATACAATAAAGGATATTGTAGGAGACACTTGCATATTTTAAATATTGTACAGTGGACCACCGACACCCTATTCACATATACACACACTTGAATTAGATGATACTTCATTTTCTCTATCTCTCATAGAAGAGTAAGAGGCTGGATCAACTCACTCAGAAGAAACATGGTTCCCAAGAGTACCCAGAGCTTCAGTTCAAAGCTCAGATCAATAAGGTATTCCTGTGCCCTACAATAAAGACTTGTAAATATGTACTTGCCACCTGATTCTCTTTGTAATATAACCAGGGGTTATGTCTCAACAAGTGATAATTGGAAAACACCACATGTGAGAAATCACCTTCCTTCAGAAAGGAGACAGCCAAAAATAGAACTGAGCAGCTCACAGCCCAGGGCACTCCAGGATCTTTCCACATGAATGAGAGTGAGTGAAAATGAAATGGCAGAATCAGAGCTGATGACAGCCTGTCTGCCTGCTAGATGTGACCTGAAAATGGATTTAATAACATTTTCAACTACTATCAGGATTCAGGCTGCATATCTTTGTTACCTGCACACAAACATTTTAGAGGGAAAGGGGTGGCTCTTTTTCTGGCCATGCCTTTTAGCAGGAATGAGATATCCCCAAACCCTTTGGCTTTAGCTGTAGTATCTGCTATGCATCTTTCTGTGCCAAGCACTCCCGTTTCACACTGAGCAAATAATTTTAGGAGTAATGAAACTGCCATTTCCATCAGACATGAATGCTGTGCCAGTCCTGGCTTGCTGCTGGAAAGCAGGGTCCACTGTGCAGGCTGGAGCTTGGCTGGAAGAGGTGGGCACAATGGGTTTCAAGAAAACAGTGGGGCTTTAAGAGCAGGAGACCAAACCCAGTATCTATTCAGTTTGGTACTCAGCTTTCAACAAGCACCAGGGCTGGGTGCCTGCAGGTTTGGGTTGGACAAGATATCTCAGGTATCTGGGAGTCTTCTTCCAGGAATGTGTCTGGCCATCAGACTGGCCACTACACAGGTGTCTGCACATGAGCATCAAGAGCATTTTTGTTTTGCTTCTGATAAAGTGTGAGGAGCATCATCAGAGATGCATCAGAGACCCCCACCATACCTAGCTTACTTGCATATCTGGATGGAAGCGTGGTCTAAGGAAGCTGCAGCTTTGTCTAAGGTTATTTTAAGGAAGGAAGAAACATCTCATCCAATCTCCTGCTCTTTGACAGCAGCCAGATCCATTTCTCACAGGAGTTTTTCAATGTTCCTGTTCAGCAGGACAGCCTGACTAGAAAAAATCTGAAGGGCAGGATTAGAGGACAGGCTTCTGTTACAGCACATGCCCAACTCACCTGCCTTCACCACATGAATCATCTTGAGAGGAGAGTGACCATGGAGATTTCAACTGGACATGGAGGCAACAGGCATACAGTAGCTACAACAGGACTACAAAACAGGAAAAGAAAATAACAAACCAGTGATCAGTGCTGAACCATGATATTCACCCAGCAGCTGATCCTCTGCCTAAGATTCTTCAGACGGCAAGTGGCTTCTGACTGTGACAGGCAATTTGTTCTGTCCTTTCTAAACCCCAAGAGCTACCACCACTTTTTTCTATCTTGTTCAACATGCAAAAAATTGATGGTCTTTCTTCTCCATACTAGGGCTTTAATTATAATTTGGTATTTGTAGTGTTTGGTAGGTTTGTATTTCTGTGGAAAGAGATGCTTTTCTGTGCTCCTTTCTCCAGTAGCGGTCATGGTGTGGGTGGTGGGTCAGATGAGGAGATCCCTGCTTGGACTCCCTCCTCCTCTGCCAGCTAAAGCAAAGTGGCAGCATGTACGTTAACCAAAATGGTTAACCAAATTGGCCAATGACCTTGTAATAATAATACTGTTTGAATGTTATTGTTGTTCTCTCAGCATAACGAATAAAGAGAGCGTGAAGGAGCAGCCAACATCAGTCCAGCACAATCTTCTGGGGTAACCACAGTGCTTGGTTGCAGAGGGTTATATCTTCCCATGAGGTGATGAAGATCATCTCTCCACAACACCATTTCTGTTTGTTACAGCGCTGGAGTGAGTGACAGTGAGCAGTGACACAGCATCAGCTCCTGTGGGACGTGATTCCCGTGTTTCTGGCCAAGACCACAGAGAGACCCCCCACCAACAACTCAGCTCCTTGGTCCCAGACTCCAGGCCCAAAGCACCAAAATCACTGAAATCCATGGGGAAATTTCTTCCCCTTCAACAGCATTGGCATTTCAGTAACTTTTTGCTTCATGTGACAAAATGCCACACTTTCACAGAGTGATTTTTTGTCCCTATAGCAAACTTTCCACTAGTATTGGATAGGCTTTCAGCTGCCTTTGGCCTAGAGCGGTGAGATCTCCATACCTGGACAAAGAAACATTTGTCCTGTAGTTTGAATTCAATAAAGAAGAAGAGAAAGGAAAGCAAAAGCAAAAGAAATGGAAGAAGATGGGGCCACAGCTGAGGGGGCTAGGACACCTGAAATCAAGAAGTCCCAAGGAGACAGAGTATTAGAAAGAGAGTAGGTCAAAGCTGCACATTAAATTTATCACCAGGCTGTTATTTTTATATAGTTGGGTCATCCATCAAAGGGATGTTTTCTTTAAATGAGATAAGCATGTGGCAAGCTGCCCTTACAGTTATGTGCACATACGGAAGTAAAACACCTTGCCCTAATTTTTGCCAGAAATCTCCAAGTATGCTAAGAACACAAGGAGATATTTTTATGACTCCACTTACTGTAGCTCCTTCTGTTTTATAATAACCCTGCATTGAAGGTGCGACATCAATTCGATTCATTGCACGTCATTTATCAAATTTGCAAAGATACACAGAAGCCATCCCTTTAGGGATGGGAAGTTCTGATACTCAGAGAAATGAAAGTTAATATCTACTTTGCTGGTGTAATGGAAAATTTTATTACTTTCAGAAACATATTTCAAGTTGGGAGACAAGGGTTTTAGGTAGATCTTTTGGAGAAAATTGAGGTTTATTGAAAATGGATATAAAAGTAGATTAAGCCTCTTCCCATACATTAATGCAACATATTTTGGAGTGTTCCAAGAGGTCTGGCCAGCTTATGAAAAATCTGAGCTTGTATAACTAATAGTCAAGTTTACCAGGGGACATCCTACAGGTAAGCCCAGTGTTTGCATTAAAGCAGCCTGAACACTGGGAAATGTCTGTAAAACCAGGCAAAAGAAAATGAAACGAGACAATTTGAAAATCCATTCTTACTGAAAAAAATATGTATGAGAAACACCCTGGCAAAAATCTCAAATACTGTAAAATGTTGTAGCAGCAGTAACTTCAGCAGACAAACTGGAACTGGTCTTGGAGACATAAGCACTGTTTTGTCTTCTGCTCTTCTGGCAGTTCCTAGATACGCAGGTAAGTTTTGATACCATCGGCCGGTAGTTAGGCAATGTCTGAGAGAAAAATGCCATCCTCTGGTGTTAATGCTCTGCTTACTTGCCAAGGGACTTGCAAAGCAGGGAGGGGAGGACATCACCAGTGAACTTCAGCTGTGGTGAGTCTCCTCCTTAGACAGGATTCTCATCACCAAGAGGGTCTGAGATACCCATCTCAGTGCCATGAATGGATGCAAAAGTAGGTCCAGCACAACTCTGAGTTGGGCTGTAGTTGGCACCACTGCTGAGGGGGTTGAGTGTCCTGGATGCTGCTGTGGGATGGTGACAAAGTGCATCAGACTTGCATGAGCCTCCAGTAACAAAGAGGTTCAGAAATGACAGCTTCCAAAAGGTAAATAGTATCTTTCTGAGGAATATCAGGGACTGCTGCTGGTTCTAATCTAGTACCATGAATAACAAAGTCCTTCACTATAGGAAAACTGTTACTCCTCCCCTGTGTTCTTCTGAACAAATCTATTCTGCCACATGTTCCCAATGCTCACCAATATGAACTCCTCTACACAATTGTCCCAGCTCCAGCGCACGTCAATGCCACTGTCCTTGCCTCCATCCTTCAGGTCAGTCAGCATCTTCCTGGACTTCACACATGGCCAGTACACGAATGGCTCCCTCCCAGAAGGCTTCCTGACACAGGTCTATTGGAGCAAGATATTTTCCTTCTTGCTGCTCCTGAGACCAGAAGCACCAGGTCCTTTCATGCGTCCCTACATTCCAGACAATGGATAGCATTTTGTACCAGAGAACAGGCTGTGCAAGGACCTACATTAGCAAAGAACTCTCATGGAGGCTTTCAGCTTGATAGACAATCAGAAAAACTGGAATGTCATTTGAACACTGCTTCCATTGAATCTAAAAGAGAAAACTAGAGACAGTGTTTTATGTAGGGAAAATGCAGGAAGAATTCTTTTGTGCTACTGGAACTGGAACTGTGATGCTTCACTAAACTAAGCATTGCTGTGAATAGCAGATCTGTGGCAGAAGTGACCTGGAATGGGAATTTATGGGCATGGATAGAGAGAAATTGCCAGAAATGGTGGGAATCATAGAATCACAGTTATAGAATGGTTTATATTGGAAGGGACTCTACAGATAATCTCATTCCAACTCCCCTGCCATGGGCAGGGATACTTTACACTCAACACCTTGTCCAGTTTGGCCTTGAGTGCTTCCAGGGTTGGGGTCTCCACAACTTCTCTGGGCAACCTGTCTCACCACCCTCACAGTAAAGAATTATTCCTTATATCTAATTCTACCAGTCTTAGAAGCACAGCTCCTTC
Source organism: Pachycephala philippinensis (assembly GCA_013397055.1). Classification (NCBI taxonomy): domain Eukaryota; kingdom Metazoa; phylum Chordata; class Aves; order Passeriformes; genus Pachycephala; species Pachycephala philippinensis. Next base: position 768,231 of record VWZT01001853.1, on the reverse strand, counting down.
AGTAGGAAATTGGTGTCTCCTGTCACTGGGAGTTGCTACCACATTCTGAGAGTGTGGATGACCCTTGGTCTCTGGGATTTCAAATGAAGACTCCAAAAAAGCTAGTTAACCTAAATCCAAATCAAGAAGCAACTGGACAATTACTTTCAAAGTTTCGTCACATGTCTAAATTACATGGGAGCATTGTTTAGACGTGGTCTAACAGCAGGGTGGAGGGATCTGAGAAGACTCTTTTGCCTAGAAGACATTTCAGATATGAGGATAGAAGAGAAAGGGAATAGAAAGAGTCTCAAAATCTGTTTTGTGTACAACTAAACCTCTCCATGGCAAAGAAAGCATATGGTATGAATGCAGAAACTCATTAGTGCAGACCTTTGGGAGACACTATGATTAAGCAAAACAGAGCCAGATGAACATTTGAGAGAAACAACAAATTGCCAACGCTGGAGAAAAATAACTGAAAGCCAAGTGACTACAGTTGCAGACTCACGAAAAGGATATTCAGGAATGTGATTTCTGGGAAACACTTTTTCCGAGAATGGTTTCTGGCTCTTTGAGACCAATCCAGACATGGAGGAAGTAGGTTAGCTCAGTCCTCAGTGGTGAAGCAGGGAGATATTTAGGTTGTTAGCAAGGAGCTGATGATATTTTTGTGTGGACTGTTTCCACCTCCTAGTACTTTAAATGTTTCAAGAATTTAAGAGCCTTCCCTTTAGATCTTCTAAAATTAAAATATCCTTGCAGAAATGTAATGAAGGCAACTATTCTTCCCCTTCCAGAAGGGAATATGAAGTCACAACAAAAGATAAATGTATATAACCTCACACACATCCTTCAGTCACCAGGAAATTAACTGCTTTAAATCTTCTTTTCTTGGCCTTTTGCCCACCGTGACATGGCTTTCATCAAGAACTCATACCTACCAGACTTTATTGAGCGTCTAAACCCTAAACCTGAAAAAGATCTAATTTAGCTGATCAAAGGAAAAAAATTACGGAGAAACTATAGTTTGTAAGGGACTATTTTAAATGCTAGCTGCTTCTACTACATTTAAGTAGAATCTGTGAGCTGGTTATAGGAGGCTATGTTTTAAACATGTACAGAATATATTATGGTGATGATTTATCAAATGATACATTCTGCAATCAAAAATGTAGTGCTTCTTTGCTACTTGTACCTTTTGGTTAAACTGGATTTCTCTATCCTGTGTTTGGAACAGAATTATTTTGAACAACATTAATTAGAAGCTAAAGCTTTCAAATAATATATGAGTTTTTTGTAGTAGGCTTGTTCAATGACCTTCAAACACTAATTTTTTGCTTTAAATGTCAGACCCAAGTTACTGTACCGTACTGTAGCATTTTATGTTATGTCATTGGATTTAAAATCTGGTGCCAGCTTGATACTTCTCCATTGGAGTAGGTGGGAAAGAATCATGGATGAGCATTCATTACTCACATCTGTGTAACATTCAGGTGAAACCAGCTTGATTTCTGCTTAGAAGTACCTTGTCCTGGTACTCTAGTCTAAACCTTTCCCAAGCGATGAAGACCTGATTGTGCATCAATGACTTTGGTGCAAGGACTCTGTCCTAACCATGAGGCTCCTGGTGAGACATGCTCTCTTCACCCTGCTCCTCACCTCTGCCACTGGGAGGTTTTGCTGTGATGGGGAACAGAGAAGTGACTTTCCGCTGCAGCTGTGATGTGCTTGAGGTGACAGGATGCAGGAGTGGAGTGTCAGGGCACACAGCTCAGTCATCTTCACAGGGTTCTCTCACACGGGCTTCACCCTGGGTTGGCACAATTGGGCTTTCTAGTAGGACAGGCTGGGAAATTCCTCTGCTGGAGGGGAAGGAGGAGAGTGGAACCTCGTAGTCCAGGTGGCTTGCCAAGTGCCACTCATGGAGGAGTGTTTACACGTGTGTCCTTGCACAGTGCATCTCTGAGGAAAATGTCAGCTTCTGTGGAGCTGGCAAACCCCGAGTCCAAGGCTGCCAGGGAACTCTTGGCACTCACAGCTGACTACCAGACCTGGGGCCACTGCATAACAGCATCTATTTTCCCTTTGGGCAGGAGAACACTCAGGCCAGGGTTTTTACCTGTGTAGCCAGGAATGGTGTCGCTACACTACCGTAATCCAGCAGCTGTGCACCCTTCTCATACAGTGCTGCCTGCCTCAACCAGGCACAACCACTGATACCATGTCCCGTTTTCTTCACAGATCACAAGTACTGCTTTGCCATTTACTCAGGCATTTTGCTGCTCAGCTCCTCTTACCATAAAGAAGGAAGTGTCAAGTTCAAAAAATTACTGTTTAGTTTTTAACTAAAACCACAGACATTAATACCAAAATACACACATAGGAGATAAGAGCATGTAACCATGAAAATCTGGAGTGATAGTAGTCTTGCCTTTCCTTCCAGAACAGTAGGCATGTTTTGGTTGTGGTTTTCCACTGATGCCTTATTTTGCATGTGAGGTAAGGGTGTGCTTTGCTTTGCAGTATAGAATGAGCACACGTAACCTCGGTTCCAGAAATCTCATCACGGAATCACAGGATCAATTAGGTTGGAAGAGACCTCTGAGATCATTGAGTCCAACCTGACCAAACACCACCACATGAACTAGACCACTGCCCTAAGTGCCACATCCAATCTTTCCTTAAATACCTCCAGGGACCGTGACTCCATCACCTCCCCAGGCAGTCCATTCCAATTTATTTACCCTTTGTGTCCTTCAATGAAAAACTCTTGACCCTCAAATTAAGCATAAAACTTTGTTACTGCTGAAAATCTGGGCCCCAGGGATGATAGAAACAGGGGTTTTGAGGAAAGACCACAGAGACAGCATGCTCATGTTTCAACCCATGATCTATTGAGCAGGTGGGTAACTTTCTCATATCCCTGTCCTGGCGCCAAACTGTGGGCCCTGTCTCTCATCCTGCTGAATCCACCTCCACAGCTGGCAGACCTTATGTCTCCACCTTGTTTGCAATGAAAACTTAACAGTTCTCTCACTTTCAGTCCAGCCTTAGGGATTCAGAGTCCTATGGCTCCATTATACATATGCGCAGCACATCTGGCTGGATTTGGTACCTGCTATATTTCCCTCAGGGCATGAATGCACATCACACTGAGCCAGAAGGGTCCTTTCCTAACAGAAATGGCAGTACTAAGTCATAAGAATAAAGTGCCATAAATGCAAAATAATTTCATGTAAGGCTATTATGTGCACCCCTCGTGCTGGACTTAACATTGCTCTCTGGGGAAGGCTCCTCCTCCTCCTCCCCAGCTCTGCCTGTTGAGAGTAACCTGCATCAGCCTCCAGGGAACAGCTCTGGGCAGTCGAGTCAGGAGTACAAGTGAAACCTTCCTGCACAGCTGCGTGCACTGCGGCCTGAGCTGCTTGCTCAGCTGTGCCTCACCCAAAGCAGCTCGTTGGTGACCCAGAAAACCTGCCCAACACCTGCAACACTCCAATGGTCACGTCACCCTGCCAAGGGAATAGCGCAAGAGAGACGGGAATGATGGTGGCTTTGCTGCTGACATGAGGATGATTTAAATATTCCTGATAGATTCCTCTTGCATGTGGTGGGTCTGCTCTTTTTGGGCTTGGTTTTAAACTGTTTTTGTATCAGCTTTGAACAGAGCCTCCCTGTGAATTCCACAGGCTCAGTGGTGAAGGCAAGAGATCCCAGAGGTCCCAGCCCCAACTCACACCCCGGGGAGCAGCCTGCCACAGTTAATGAACTGGAACTGCTTCTCACAGCTGTGGAGATGAAACTTTGCACTGGAAGCACCGGTGTCTCCCGCACTTATTTCAGTCTAGAGACACGATCAAGGAAAGCCTGCAGCTTGTGTTGCTAAGTGGCTGACACCATAACAAACCTTTGTGTGCCTTTTCTGGCTCATTGCTGCCTCCCTCAGCATCAGCAGGACTAGGTACAAGTTTGCATTCGTGTAATTACAAAATGCAAAATGGTACGATCAGTTTATGTTCAGGGTCTCTCATTAGTTACTTGACCAGAGAAACATTCCTAAGCATCAAATTTGGCTTTGAAATCCAAATGCTAAGCTACTTCTCCTTCTATTTTTTCTTATAACATCGACTGTGGTTTCTTATTCCTTAAACATCAGCATTTCTTTTGTTTTGGAGATTAGTCCCATAGTCAAGAAATATGAGAAGCAGCTTAATTTGTACAAAGACAAATTTAGCTGAACTTTGCTGCAAAAATGCTCAGCAGTGGAACAGTTTATGGTATTCTGATCCCTTCATTTCAGAGTTCGCAATCCAGTGCAATGTGTGGTACATTCTGCCTGTGAATTTACTCCAGTTCTGGCTTCCTCTCCAGTAACGTGAGGACTGGATATATTAACTTTCACAAAATGAACAGAAAATTAGTGCGGACACATCCGCTGGCAGAGGCTGAGCTTGGGCTCTGTCATAGAAATACCTGATTTGAGGGAGAACTTTCAACTTCTGCCTTGGAAAAACTGAATATTAATAAGTGGTGTGCAAGTTGATGATGAACAGGCCAGTACACAGTTTTAGCCAGGGCTGGGACTCCTGAATTCAAGCTGCAATTTTGTGAATAATTTTCTTAGACTGATTTAACACACATGCAAAGTTGGCACAGCCGTCCAAAAAAGCAATCATCACTCCTTCCCTTCTCTATTCTCCTGCCTGGTGCTTCTTGTGTTATGCTGGCACAAGTTTCTGTGTGGCTGCCCAGTGTGCAGGATGTAGGAATTGATCCAGCTGGGAAAAAAACATGTTTCTTTTGGTGGGTTTTACCCTGAATCAGTTCCCACTATCCCCAAACCTAGGAAACTAAACTGTACAAATAATTGCCAGCATTACCTGGGCACTGCAAGGCAGGGAAAGAAAAATTGTTTCAAGAAAGTAGCAGAACAGTTTCATTTAGAGAGGAGTCCTTGCATGGAGAACACTACTGGCTGTAAACCCCCATCTACTCTAGAAGGATGCCAAGTGTCATGAGCAACTCTTGTGTTTCTCATCACATGTATTCTTGATCAGTGTCAAACATTTATAAACAGCCATGATTAAAGGTCAACCACACATCCTCAATTATTTAGCGTTCGTTTCAGGCTATGTTATGATGTTTAATGTTTTTATAGAAAACGAAAATTGGGCAAACAAGAAAAGCAGGGGGGCTGGGGAAAGAAGAACATGTAGAGATGCAGCTCGTGACAACCGAACTACCTCTGGTACCCCTCCTGGCTGCTGGGGAGTATCTAGGGCCGTATGAAATTGGAGGGTGTGTTCTCCCAGAAAGTTTCTGGCACTTTATTCTACTTACAATACAATACTAACACTAGTGTTCGGCTAATACAAATATTTTCTTCTACCTGAGATTTTGGCATTTTTTTTTTATTCTGCATGAAGATGTTTTAAGCTAAAACAAATATAAAACCAGCTCCTGTTATAAGAACTAGAGAAAATCTTCCCTTCTTCTACCTCCTGTTCTTGTCTCTCCCATGGCTTTACTGGACATTCAGAGGTCAGCAAGAAATGCAGAGAACTGTCCTTTCTTCCTTGTGTGTTGGGACAACCTATTTCTTGGTAGTTCAGCTTTTCTATATGTTCATGTTGCAGAAATTCAGTATATATTCCAGCCACTTCTTGGAGGTGGAACAGAAAAAAGGTCTGAAAAAGCACAAAGACGAACACAACCACTTGAGGAAAGATGTACAATCAATGGACACTTGAGAGGTTTAGAAACAGAACAATTTACCTTAACCCCCCTCCCCCCCAACAATAATATTAAGTACCGTGACACTGACTCGGATGTAGCAGTGGGATAGATTTTGGCATTGAAAAATAACCCTTTGAAATTTGACTTCCTTGATTTGCTGGTGTAGGATGTCAGCTGGAAAGACCAAAGCAGAAAAGGCAATTTCGTGCCTACAGAAGATGGGCACAGATCAACATCCTCAGCAACATATACTTGACCCTCCAACAAAGGCCCTGAAGCAAAGTTGCACACAACAGCTGCCAGATCATTGCTTAACAAGCTGTCTGGTGAATTAGGAAGAATCCTCTACTCATATCCTTCCCAGAAACAGAGCACTATTTAACCTCCAGCTGTAAATAACATCACCTGCCTGACTTCTTCCCTTCCACCCCAGCTGGAATAAAACTGTGCAATGTGTCTTCAAGGTGATCAGACACACAGGGCAGGAATTCATTCAGCAACTCAATCCTGTTGAAGAAATATTTCCTTAGATTCCTTAACTCTTCTCTTTTTCACACACCAAGGAGGAGTAATTTGGAAAGCAGGGCATGCACAGTGAAGAGTTAAGCTTTACAGACAGAACAAAACTGCCACCAATGGGATGATGGAGCACAGAGAAGCATTCACAGCAATTCCTTCCCCTCATGGCTGCACTACAGCCAAAGGCACTAGAGCCAGTCCAGCCTGACTGGGAAGCAGTGAGGAACACATTTTACAGTAATGCTCTCGATCAAATCTAAATCCCTCACAACACAGCCTTCTGAAAAGAGATGTGACTGAGCTGCGACAAAAATGGCTTCCTATCTAGTAAAAACTTAAGTGAATGCTTATGGCTAATTTCTTTAAAACCGTTTCAACATTTGTTTGAGGAGGAACTATAATAAAATGCAGATGCTGTACTTTACAAAGATGTTGGAGCACTTTAAAAAAAAAAACAACAGCAGTCATAGGGAAAACAATGAATGCTGTGCAACAGAGAGCCCCTCTCCATCTCATCGTTTGTGTCCATAACAGAGAAAGGAAATATACTTCTCGTACATCCAGGAGCTATATAAGAACACCAATGCTCCATCACCATTCCTGAGACCTCATTCAACAGCTGGTCAGTGCATTACCACAAAGCCTGCTTTCCAAGAAATGTGAGCCTGTTGGTACTACCTGCAGGCCATGGTCAGAACTAGTAACAAATCCTGTACACGATAAAGCAGAGCTTGCATTCAGTGCCCCAGATCAGAGTGTCATCAGGCATATGTTTGAGCAAAATCAACTTGTTGTGAGTGTTGATCACAGTGTGTAACAAAGAACCAAACTGGTGATAAAAATGTACTGGATTATGGATAGAAGAAAAGCCAGAAGAGCTTTCATTCTAGACTGAGTGCCCAAGTTCCCACACTTCTCTCTCTCAGAGCTCGAACTCAAGGAACAAAAGTCACTTTTCCAGTGCTGTACCTACACACACACACACCTGGGCTGGCTCAGCACAGGCCAGCCTGCATCCCACAGGAATTGCAGCACACACAGGATGGGCCCGGCTGCTTCCACAGGTCACTCAAAAGCAGGACAGCCCCTTGAGTGTGGAGCCCAGACTACATCAGCTCACTCAGCCTACGTCAGTCAGAATTCACTGCCCCAACACCTAAGCTCTGCAGGTAACCAACTGACTCCATGTGCTGCAGCCACAGGCTTGGATCCAAGTGTCTGCATCTACCAGGAGGAGCATGCAACTTCAGAGGCACTGACATACATGCAGAGGCAATTCCAGGAGCAAGGGAACAGCAGAGCTAACAGAATTCAAGCTGGATATGCTCTGGCATTCTGAAGTGACAGGCATGTAGATGAATCACGCTTTATAGACAGTCTCCCATAATTTTCCACACAGACATTTCTAGCATAGAATCCTTGAACAAAAGCACAGTACAGCCAGAAGAGTAACACTTCCTTCCTAATGGCAAGAAATCTATTTACTCGAATATTTATATCCCCGTTTTAATCTCTCAAAGAGCTAAATCTTTAGACTCCCAATACCAAAATTACCAACCTCTAAGTGCTCAGTCCCTCCTACATAAATGGAAGGTGTTCAAACAGACTACAGAGCTAATATGTAACTTATGTAGCTTATAACACAACTTTTATTAGAAAAGTTATACATAACAGCATCAACTATTTTCAAGAATATTAACCTGAAAAGCAACAAAAACAGACTAAAAATGTGTAACAAGAAACTAATGACCTTTTCTATAATTAAACATTCAAGTTATCTACAATGTCTCTTTTTACAAAGGGGAAAATCATGGTTTTACAGGCACATCATGTTGAAAATAAAGCTGCAGTAACTTTATACAATTAACTTTTTCAAGGATTATTAAAACATGGTCATCATGTAGTCTCAGAGTTTTTTAAACATTCATATAATTTTACAGTTGAGTATACACTGCAATTTCAGAGTCCCAAAATTATTTCACAAAAGTGCCAACATTAAAACCAGAACCTTCAGTGTGAATAATTTTGCCCTAAAAAAAGTTAAGACAGGTCTCCATAATCAACATATTCACATAATTTCTGGTGCTACCTGGTCTAACAGTAAAGCTTCATTCTTTAGAAATAAAATCAAACCGGACTTCTTTTGCAAAACTGATAAAATGTTTTGAACATGGGAGGGTACATTATCAGAGAAAATTGACACTAAAACCATAAATATATCCAAAGAGCCATTAATGCACTACACAATTAGGTGGAACTGTGCCCATCTATACTCTATATTCAAAGTTTGTTGCCCTTTCGGTATAGGGGGTATCTGAATTTCGCAATTTTTCTTATTCTTATCGTCAGATGCCTGCTTAATAAAAAAAATCAGATAATTTACAATCTAGAAGTCTGTTTTTAAAAAGTCTGGAGATTATATACAGCTCTAACAAACCTAAAGCATTATGATTTCTTAAATGTTTAAATGAAATGACTAGTTTTCATTTGTCACTTATTAACAGTAATTAGCCATTATCAGTAGTGGACCATAACAAGGTGATAAGTGAAAAGGAATGTTTCGTCTAAAATGCTTCGCATGTTCTGTCCTTTCATGTATCACGTAGAGGAAGTGCTCTCCACATACACTCGTTTCCCCTTAGCATCAAGGGCTACAAAAATCTGACTGCAAAAATGCAGTGACACAGCAAGCTGACATATCAGGCACGACCTTTCATATTGGCAGCTTTAAGAGACCCACGGTATGCACAAAGATCTAGAGAAGGGGAAAAAAAATCTACTGCTATGAGAAGCAGACCTTACATTTCAGATGAGTTTGGCAAGGTTTTTAATCAGACAATAGGTTGGCCATTCAGATTTACCTGTATAGATTAAAAATATCTCTATTGAATCAACTAGTCAAATTATTGTAAGACATTTTCATTGATACTCAACATCACATGCACCAGTATTGCACACATCTGCTCCGAGCTGTTAAAACAATCTTTATCTGGGCGCTTGAGATGTCTGGTTTCTGCAGCTGGAACTCAAGTCACCCACCCCAGCAGTTTCACTAAAAATTTGAGTGGTAAAGTTAAAATACAAACCCCAAAATAACCCCAAGAGAAAACCAAGGACTTTATACAGACAATAAAATCTAAATTTCTGCAATAGTCTTGTGGGCCCTACGGACTGGGCAATACACGCACGCACGGGTGAGACGAGCACTAGCTCTGCTCTATGGAACCATTCAGATAATGTGAAACCTGGGACCAGGGGTGGCAATGATGTCACTGTAGGGCTCCTCCTGGGTCAGCTCTATAGCCTGCTGCTTCTTCAGCACCAGGAAACTGTAGAACTTTGCAGCTGCTTGTTTTCTATTTGTATTTCTGCACAGCTCAAGCAAACTGATAGATTCTGCTCCAGTCTTAGCAAGAGCTCTCTGAAAAACACAACATTGATACGAAAAATTAAATAGAGAACTAAACAGAAACAATAATGCCTCTTGGCAAGATTCTATTTGTTGTCAACCCCAGGACACCGAGGGATTCAGAAGGATGGGAACATTACCACATGTATATGAAAATTTCTTTATGGATCTTAGTTAAATGAAACCTAGTAGGCTTCCTAGAGATGTGTGAAAAATCATTCTTGAATCTGCTGAACGTATTCCAGAAACACTGTTGTATAGCACAAGATTTTATTTCTGCAGCAATAGCTAACCAGTCCTTTTTGACTACAGGACAATTTTTTCTTAATAGGAATAAAATTTAAAAAATCAAGTTGTATTTTTCAAAATAAAGGTAATTCCAAAAACAATAAAGTAAAATTTCAAGCGCTAACATTCTTTAAAAGATGCATAGTTTTCCCAAGGTGAAAGCCTGTTTATTTCTAAAACTCCTCTGTCTTAAACAAAGTACCCAAAGTCACTTACATTTTCTCAAAGTCTTGGCAAGAATATATTAAAAAAAAAAAAAAATCATGAAAATACGTATTTTTGCTGGCCAGAACAACAACTGAGGTCTTCGATTTAAAACAGAACTGTCTGCCCTGGAATGAACTTCAACTAGATGAAAAGGTATTTGGCTGGCCAAACCAAATTACTTTATATTAATCAGACCTTAACTCCAAATCTCACTGCAGATTTAACGTTTCAGCCATCCAATGTGGTGCTCTTTTGGGTACACAGAAGAATTGAAAAAAGTTCGTTATGGCCAAAGAGAATTTTAAAGCTTTCTTCAGAAACTGTGATGAAACACTCAGAGGAAGACATTACACAACACTACCAACTCAACATCTGTATACTTTAGAAACTATTTTTAAGCTACAGTTGTACTGATTTGGTCTGGGACAGAGTTAATTCTCTTCACAGCAGCTCATATGGTGCTATGTTTTGCATCAAGTAGGCTGGAGGTGCACAAGGAGTTGGGAGGGGACACAGCCAGAACAGCTGACCCCAACCGGCCAAAGGATAATGCCTGCCATATGCCATCACGCTCAGCATTTAAAGCTGGGGGAGAGAAGAGGGGGCTGTGTGACCATGTGGGATTGTGGCATTCAGCAACAGCCAAATCTCAGTTGCCAAAATGTTTGAGGGAACAAGGGAGCTACAAACTAGGCTGAAAGGCAGATGCAGTCCAAGAGTATGTGGAGGACACACACAGAGAGGTGTGCAATAAGCAAAGGAACGGTTTGAGCTTCAGTTCAGGTGCACACTGGGATGTGCAGAAAAAAGCTCTTTAGCTCCAGCAAGCAAGAATCCATCCTAGAGACAGATGTATGTCTGTGCAGACTGAAGCCACATGCTAGAAACCAGCCAAAGTCACACTTCCACAGTTGTTAAGGGATACAGTTTCTCATGGCATGCAAGTTTTCAAACTAGCCTAGCCAGGAAGAAAACATGCTGTAAAATGGTGTTATATCCCTCGACCCTTATGGGGGTTTGCCTAAGGACACATAGCACAAAGTCAGAGGTGCTATGGTTTCATTGAAAACACAATCAAACTCACTTATTTTAAAATTTAAATTTCTGGGAATCTTAGTTGCACACCAAGCGTAGACATAAAGGTTGAAAAATATTTAACTGAAAAATGTTAATTCAAATGTTCTCTGAAAAAAAGTGACTATTATAAAAGTATAGATTTAATTTTAATATAATTATTTGATATAGATTTAATCAACTACATGCATTCTTCCCCCTGTAAGATAACTGGTATTTTAGGCTGTAACACTGACTGCAAAGAAAGCTCCTTCTTGCCTTTTAACTCGGGTCAAAAGCATCACTGGGCACACTCAAAGGCTACTTTATGAGAAAGCAAATAATCATGTGTACCTGAAGTCCATGGAGCATTTGTTGAGTCCTCTTGTTCCATCTCCTTTCCTCTTGATCCTGATCACCCCCTGTGCCGTCTTCTTCCTGCAAACAGGTGTAAAATAAAAAACATCAATGAAGTTTGTTCTGATATCCACAGAATGTTAAACACTGTAGCTAAGAGACAACTTAAGTTATCCCATTTTAGGACACGGCTGGTATTCTTGCAAAAAGCTACTTTCATTAAGTAGTACAAGCTATTTAAAATGAACCACACCATTAAGTTCAAAGTTCTTGTCTAAGGCATCATAAAGAGTGGTTTAATCCAGCCATGTGTGAGAACAGGAGAACACTAATTCAAAACAGAAGGTATATGCAAATTATAACATTAAATAGTACACATATTATAAAATGGTCATTAAATAGTTTAAGAATTACATTTCCAAGGGCTATTAATAAGGACAGACAAAAGAGTTATTTCTCATGCCTTTTACTGAATCCCCAGTCAAACATTTCCGTGAAACACACAAACTGATTCTACACAGAGTTCTTACTTCTTCCTCCTCCTCCTCCTCTTTCTCCTTTTCCTTCTCCTTCTCTTTTTCTGGCAGAAGTTCTAGCTCTGGTATTAGCTGGCAGATGTTTTGGGGCTCCTCTGGAGGCATTTCTACAGGTGGTATTTCCAGCTGTTGTGATGGTGGATGCTTTAAGAGCACACAGTACAGTTAAACAAACAGTATAATTTTGTCAGTGCTTTTACAATAGAACGATGGTGCTACAGACCAGTTTAATAAAATCCAAGTATCTAAATCTTAGCCATTTATTAGAATTTTTCATTTTTGGAAACCAAAAAGCAATTTTGTTTTGCTGTCCATATGTGTATTTTCAATCCATTAGATTCTACTCATACCAGAAATTATGATACCACTATAAAGTAAAAAGGCTTTCCAGTAACTTCACTTATTCTACCATCCAAACTACTGATCTCATTCCTTGGATCAGCACATGCAAATATAAAATCCCACATAACCAGATGCTGCGCTGCATGAACACACTTAAACTCACTGGAACAAGACATCTTCAAAATATCAAAATGCTGTTCTCATCAATACAAACATGAAGGAATTAAAACATTGGTACCTGCAAAGTTTCTGAAAACGTATGAATGACTTTGGTGCTCAAGTATATTCTCAGAAAGTATTTATGTCAAGGGGAAATTCCAGAAAAGCAATTTAATAGGATTTATGTAGACAATTTTAATAAAATTAATATATGGTACGTCTCCCTCTGAATCTATAAACAATTAAGTGCTTGCCAGTAAAGTTACCCTGACATCTGAAACTGTTTCTACACATACCCTAAAATGGCTAAGCAACTTCTGATGTAGTCACACAGCAGGTATCACTACAGGTTGTACATGCTGCCAGAGGCCTGACCTGGCCTCTAAGATGATCACAGAATTCCCAACACACCAACACTCCCAATTACAATGATTTAGCACAGCTGATGCCAATTTCACCCCATGACATGGCCAAGAGGAGCAGCAGCTGCCACCCTGTCTAGTAAGGTAATGTAACATCCAACAGTCCCATTCTACAGTGAACAACCTGTTAGCCAAGGAATGTGGAAAGTGAGGTTAAAAAATGCACAAAAAAGCATAAACCAGGAGTGTTCTCACCAGGCAAGCATTCAGAAAAATACACCTTTCATTTTGCCCATTTCCTTCCTCTCCCCTTCACAAACAGTTTCCTTTCACACTGCATCACAGGTAGTGTCCAAGTCAGCTCAACTAGGAAATCTCTCCAGACAATCAAAGTTTTTCTTTGAAGCCTTAAGCCTGGAACACTAGGACTGTCTTAAAAGACATTCATGCAGCTAACACAATCCTTGCTTCATGGAAGCTGTTTATATACACTTGCCAAGCACAACTTGATAAGCAACACACTAGACTCCTTGAAGACTTTTACTGGAGGAAACAGTATAATTTCTTTATCCTACTAGCACTTTAATTGTTTCACTAAGCTTTTCACCTAACAAAGGCACCAGAATGACTACCCAGGGACAAATGTTCTGACACTATGACAGTGAATCTCAAAGGACCATAAAAAGCTAGGGCCTCAAATCTGTGTCATTTCCTACTCAAAGACACTGCCCACTTCTCATTCCCCATAAAAAATAATAAAAGCTTACTCACGGGTAACACTGGCTCTGGTTCTACTTGCTGCAGTTTGCGTTTAACACCTGTCTGAGCTGGCGGGGGTGGCATAACCGATTCATCCAGGTTGGTTCTGCTGCCTTCCATCATTGACTCTTGCAAACGGCTTGGTTCTTCCAGAATAGGTTCATCTGTATCAACAGATCTGCTTTTAGGTACTTAAGAATGTAATCAGAAACTGTACCAAAATCCAATCTGCTATTATTTTAGAATTAAGCACTTCTAACAGCCTGCACTTTTAATCCACTGGTTCAAAAAATTCCTAAGCATCCCCTATTTCCAGGAAAAAAAAGTTATTTTACATCACAGGTTGTACATCAAGCTAAACAACCATTACAAAGCTCATTGCTTCATACATAATCTTTGATGACTTAATAAAAAGCACAAATAAAAGAGGAAAATACACTCTGAGGCAAAGCCCTTCTCTTTGACAAGACACAAACCAATGACATCTCGTTGCTGCTGTTGCTGTTGCTGCTCCTCTCTGGGAACCTCTGGGTTTTCAAAGTCTTTAAGGAACTCGTCAAGATTGTCAGCTTCTCCACCTTTCCTCCTCTTTCTCAGGTCTTCTGGTACCAGAGGTGTAAGACAGCGAGTAAAGAGCTACAGAGGAAAGGTTACATTATTCACTATTGCAGTTCTCAGTGTCCTTTAATTTCTTTTCGGACAGAGTAATTATGGGCTATCTTTCTTTCTCTGTTTTTAAGCTCCTCTCCAACAGTAATAACATCTAAAAACATCATTTATTTCTGTAACTGATAACAGCAACATTTAAAGTATTTACCTTAGTTCTTTTAATATGTTTTTTCTTAGAATTATTAATACTGCCATCACTATATCACTATTTATATGCTGATGTTTGCTATACATGAGGCACAATCCTGAATACAGTCCATTTAAAAATGAACTTGCACAACAACATTACCTTCAGTAGCCTGTTATTCCACAAAGGCTGTGCAGGCAGAGAGAAAAGCTTTTCAACTCCACCAGTTTCTTTCCACATCATCAATTTCTTAGTAGGAGGTGCCAAATCCAAAGTAGTAACAATATCAGAGTAGTCACTTAATTGGGCTCGAATAGTCTTGCTGTCCAGTTCTTTCACACTGTCCACAATCAGCTTTCTCTTTCTCTTTGCTTTGGTTTCCTTGACTGTTGAGATTTTTAGCAAGCAATGAAGGTTAGCTCAAACAGGTACCACAGAATTGTAGAACAATTCTTCAAGTTCTCTAAAGGTCTCACTTGCCCACATATAAAAGTGCCTCAAGAATCTAAAGCAACGCTAGCTTTGGGAGAAGAATTAAAAGCTATGTGCAGTATAAAATGTCAAATACTATGAATGCTGTCCCATAACCAACACATTCTTCTGTGAATTTGAATCTACTTAAGCCTCAATGGCTTCAGCTGCACATGCCTCTCTGCCCCATGGCTTGCTTCTTAGGCTGGTGCAAACATTGGCCACCGAGTTGAACAGAGGATGGAGTACTTCTCTTGTGAGGAAAGGCTGAGAGATTGGTTTTGTTCAGCCTGGAGAAGGGCAGCTTTGGGGTGACCTAATTGTGACCTTCCAGTACCTGAAGGGAGCCTACAAGGAAGATGGAGGAGACATTTTACAAAGGAGGAGACTTTTTTTTACAAAGACATGTAGTGACAGGGTAGCGGGGATGGCTGCAAATTGACAGAGAGTAGGTTCAGACTAGGTATTAGAAAGAAGTTCTTTACTGTGAGTGTGGTGAGGCACTGGACCAGGTTGCCCAGAGAAGTTGTGGATGCCCCATCCCTGTCAGCGTTCAAGGCCAGGTTGGATGGAGGTCTGAGATACCTGGTCTAGTGGAAGGTGTCCCTGCCCATGGCAAGAGGGTGGAACTAGAGCTTCATGATTCCTTTCAATCCCAGCCATTCTATGACTCTAATCACAGATTCAAAATACCACACCCACTTTTTCCCCTAAGCCCTACCTGAGCTTTAGTGGAGTTAATGCGGGTGGTTATTTTAATGGTAAACTTCTGACCCTGCTCTAGGATGACTTTACTTTTCTGGTACTCTGCAGCAGACCCTGAAGCTCTGGCAAATGCTGTCTTTGCTGGTCCCAGCAGACGAGCTGGACCCCTGCTGCCAGCCTGCCACGAGAGGGCAGTGCCAGGGCTCTCTCACTGGCCAAGCAAGGAATCAGGGCCTGGAGCTCAGTCTAAAATCCCAGGACAAGCTACTTTCTTTCCAGATATTAATTTTTTAATAAAGCAGGAGTCTATATATAAGCCAAATATAGTATTAGTTAAAATAAGCAAGTTTCTTGCATTAAAGAGAAAGACAAGGAAAATGCTTACTTAGTAGAAATTCGAATACAAAAGTGCATCTCCTGAACTCAGCAATTCATTAGAGCTACAAAGCACTAGAAGAGCACTCGTTCTCAGTGTAAACAGTCACTTCTGCCCTTCAAACACAGCACATCAAGAACTGTGCTGCACTACAGATACTGTATTAGAATTAAAGACATGCTGAGTTCCATTCCAACTCCTTGCATTTTAACTAGCATGTTTATCTAAAGCTACAGCATCATGCTGTTACACATACTGACTGCAGAAACTACAAACTAGTATTCTCCAAGACCATCCATGCTACCTCTCTGGAAAGTACTGGAAAGCCACTATTAGAATAAAAGGAATTCAGCACTTGATCCCTGGTTTCTCTCTCAAGTGAGAACCAGAATCTGCAGCAGTGCCAGACATTCACTTCCACTCCATCAAGCTAAGGTGGTCTCTGACAAACTGGGTAAATATTCCCCAATAGTTCCCTCACCCGTTATATCAATAGGCTCCAGAGCAAAAGCTTCCTCTTCATTGGGAACAAGCGTTGTCTGGTCAGTCATGGTTGGTAATGGCTCCACGGGATCCACCGAGTCCGGGCTGTCCGGGCCTCCCACTGCAGTTACAACAAGCATCTTGCACTAGGTCAAAACACCAACAGGCCATGCTACCCTTCCCATCCCCTCCTCCACACCTTCAGGTTGTTTACCACATTTTATACTTTTGAGCTTAATATGCTTTTAAGGAATTAGAATCCAAATTAAATGAGTTGAAAGTAATTCTAGATCTAGTCCTAGATCATACTCACTTGATACGTTATCATCATCATCCATATCATCATGGGGAGGCTGCTCTGGCATCATTACTCCACTTTCTGAGAGTGCAGGTGGGTCATCAAAAATACCACCATCATTGTTACTGAGAAGTTTGTCATCTGAAGCAACCATATGAAAGAATCAGTTTTTCATCCACAAATTCATGAGTATAGACACATTAACAAAGAAGAACAGACAAGTTTATTACAACATAGACAAAGCTAGTGCAAAAGTTAGAAACCACTACTTTCAATGCTGCTATAGAAGAAAGTAGCAGTGGTCTTCCAAGGTGCATTTCAGCTCTAACTCTGAGCTTACAGATAACCTTTATTACAATATACTTGCCACATATTTGCGTCTTGCATCTAAGTTTTTTAGAACTTTGTTTGAAATATGCCAACACTTAATGTGCTGTGAGTCATCTATACTACTGTAGCATTCACAAACCGGAATTCCACGGGGCAAGGCATAACTTTGACAGGGATCTTGGCAATAAAGGGAACAACTTCCCCATATCTACCCAAGAACTAATTAATTAAGGCAGAAGGTAGGATAGAGGAAGAACAAATTTCCCAAACTTACCCAATATTCCACCATCATTTCCTTCTCCGAAATTATCATCTTTGTATTGGTCTTCATATTCCAGGTGATTAGGTTTCTCATTGAGGTGGCTGGTGCTCTGTTCAGGTTCCAGCAGGAGATTGGAAGCACTAGTGCTCACTAGCATGTCATCCTCAAATGCACTGCCTTCTCTCATCATCTCACGGTCATCCATCCCAAAGTCACCTGCAAGAACACAATTTCACTGCTGTAAGTGCTAAAGAACCAAGATACAAGAGACCTACCTAACTGATCAACAAAGGCCCATATGATGTAAGACCAAACTTTAATTCAGCTTATCCTATTTGCAGAGTTAATGACAAGACGTAAGGAATTGTGCCCAGCAATACCATAGCAAAAAAATACTGTTCAAACAATTATAAAAATAAATATCCCCTCATCAAAGCATTTTATTGTACTTATTTGCATTGATATTAGCAAGAGCCTACTAAATTTTATCTCCACAGAAACCAAAGAATTCAATGGAATTTGAAAAAGTTGTGCCTTATGCCTTGAGGCTAAGCTTCAAGTACAGGGAACAAACCAATACCAAGTCAACACTATTCCTCAATTATTCTTTCAGAACAATTACTGAATTATGGATTACAATACTGTACGTTGGGAACCAGACATTCAAATAAAACTGTCGTTAGGCTTTGATTCAGATGTTAGAACACTGTCCTTGAAAGATACCCAAAGTAGCAAACTTGTCGCCACTGATTCAGCTTTAGAAATCTCCCAATGGTTTCTGACTGAGAGCATGCTTATGATTAAAGCAACAGCTCACTTCATATTCACATCACGTTTTGAAAATTATAATTGTCACAGTATTTCACTGATTAACTTGACTGAATATTTTTCAGCTTTTCTTTCTGCCTATTCTAGGCAGCTAGAAGTTTGCTGAGCATTAGAGGACAGACTTGCTGGAAAAACTGTCACAAAAAACCTAAAAATTAAACGTAGAAAACCACAGCATGTTTGATCTAATTTGTTTTGTGCTTAGTGGGCATTCCATCATAATTGCAAAACCATATCTTACAATAACTGAAATTAGCTAGTAGTACAAAATAACACATGAGATCTTTACCAAAGTCATTATCCTGGAGGATACTGATGTTGCCTACTTCTTCTCTCATTGTAATTTCTTCCACTCTACTCTGGTTCAAACTGAACTGCTGAGCCACATCAATGTCACTTAAACAAACAGAAGGCAATTATTAAAAATCTCATTAAAAAATTAACAACAGATAAAGCCTGCTAAAATAAACATTACATTATTTAGTAAAAAGCAATTTTACATTCAAGTCAATTATTGAATTATTTAAAAAAATAACGGTGAACACTGAATAGAAACTACTACTTAAAACAGTGAGACCATTAATGGTTCAAACCTATCATCCAAATTGCATTAGACTCTGGGAAATGTATCAGTAACCTCTTCTTACTCCTTGCTGTGTTGGGGTCACTAATTTCAAAGGCCAAACTAACAATCAAGAAAAGACCTCCTCCCCTTCAACTCAAAAGCTATTAATACAGTTTATCAAACATTGCATTTTGCACCAATGTCAAGTTAACACTCTTTGTGGTGTATTAAGGTACACTTCTTATAAAGACACAGAAATTATATGCAGTTTCAAATCAGTATATACTCTAATTTGAATATAAGCTAAATAGAACACTGAGTAAGCTGTATTCTAAAAACTCCCTTATGAATCATTCAAGTAATAAAAATAGAACAATGAAAAACATCAGTTTTCTTAAGATTAAGAACTATTCAGGTTGTATATTTGTTATATGTACATTAACAATAGTTAATGTACTATTAAGTTTTAAGAATTAAAAGTGCCACTTAAAAAGGTCAACAACATTTCCATAAAACTAACCTAAGGATGTATGTGATGAAGGGTGCCTTGCACCGAAGAAAAAACAAAGTTATAATACGTATCTGAGTTTTTCAAAAGCTCCTGTACAGACAGCTTTAACTTCAGTTAAAGTCAATGCTACTATGAACTTAAAATCAACACAAAGATGACTGCACACTTCCTTATTAGTGTATTGAAAGACCTAATAATAGAAGTTACCTACAGACATTTTTCTTTTTACATTCAGCAATGAGTTAGCTGTCTAAAACCAGGTTCTCCTCAACTAAAACCAATTATCATTTTCATGGAAATGAAAAAAACCCCAAGCTTACTCTAGATCAGGAAGTGGTTGGTCAAAATCATGAAACTCCTCAGGTAAGGTAATAGCATTGTAAGCAGCCTCTCTGTTTTCCTCAGGCAAATCAACGACTCCTGCAAATAAGAACATCCAGACATGAGTTCCCATTCCTTACAAGGACAGCATTTTTCCCTGAGCCATTAGCATTTTCTCCCTGCATGAGCTTACTGTCTTTAAATTTGTCAAACTGAACTGATGCTGAGACACCCACAAAGAAACCTTAGATAATGCTAGTAAGTGAGATTCCAACTAAATTCAAAACATATATCCTCAAGCCCTTGCACTCTCTGTATAAACATGGAAGCCTCAAATCAATCAGTAATGTTTGTGTGGCACTATGCAGAGCTGTGCAGCCAACACAGGGATCGAATGTTTCACAACACTGTAGGTACCTGCTCCAAAATAATTTTATCGTGATACACAGTATGAGCTGCAGGGTTCTACTTTACAGTGGCAGCACAGTGTGACTACTTTGCTACTGGTCCTTTATTCAGTTCCATCAGCTCCAGAAGTCCTGGAACAGTACTGATGGCACTTGGGGCACACTAACTCATAGGCTTCTGCACATAAAAGAGCTGTATTACCAAAACCACACACATACCTTTTCTTATCCTCTGGAGATGCGTAATCTTATTCAGCAGGCATTCTCAGGGCACGACTATCAGATTGGGCATCACAAAACCAGTGCCAGTAGTTGGTCCCTCTCTTTTATTCAAAGTCTTAAAGGTCAGGGCACTTGAAAGTGCATGGGAAATGCAGATTCAATTCCTTCTGTAACTTGCAGAAGAGTTGAGCTCTATGCTCTGCCTTCTGACCCACACACACAACACAGGCAATTCTGAGGTACAGATACTTCAGAAACACTCTGCCCACTGTGCTCCCCTCTGTAATGAATAATCAAAGAACCACTGTCCATAGACACCAGCAAGAAGCAGGAGTCTGTAGTTTACTCATCATGGTACTTGACCAGGCATGAAGAAATCTAGTCCATCCTTTCAGGGCTGCTCAGTATTTTTAGCTGTCTGCTGCTCAAAATGAAACATGTAAATGATTCTCAGAACAGACAGACTCAAGACAATGCCTAAGACACAAAGCTGATAAACTGAGAATAAAGACCAGTGCCTCAGCTTGCATCAGGCCAGCATGTCACTTTTTGTAAATCTTAAGGTGCTTTATCTTTGACATGCACTCTGTTAGGAGCAAGAAAATTGGGAAAACAGATTGCCTTGTGAAATTAAAATAAATTTATGTTCTTATCACCCAGGGAAGTTAAACACAGTAGTAAACAAAAATTAGCAACAGTCAACAAATTGCCACTGAAAGCTATGTAAATTCAATACCTGCTTGAATCACAACCTATAGATCAGGAAATGAAGATAAAGGGAACATCCCCTTAACTTTTCTCAACTTGCTGCTGCACTGGCTTTCAAGAGCTGCCTTTTTGAAAAAAAAAAGTCTCCCTCAAGTTCAGCTTTTAAACCTATTGCACTCACTAACTTAAAAAGGTAGAACATGATTTAGCAGCTGTGAGCATCCAGCAGCATCACTGCCACAGCTACACTTCAGCTGGAAAAAAGTTCCCCAGGCCAGAATTAAAAACTATCTTTAAAGCCATGAAAGCCAAATAATTAATTGACTGCTGGATGGAAAAGTAATTTTAGGTATTAATATGATACCCATCTTCATGGAAAATATTTAAGTAAGCAACTATAGAGGGGGAAATTATGTTGCACACATACAAAAGGGAAACTATTTTTGATGTACACATTAGAGTTCACATTATTTTCCGAAACTGAGACATGAAAGTGGTAAAAAAAGCAGCTTACTTTTATGTTTCTTTTGTAACTCATGGCAAAAGAATCCTCACCCTTGACAGAAACCAGTCCCCTTCTGTGCTTCTATTCAGTGGGGCACTGGCCTTTTTCAGACAGAAGGTAAAAACCATGCAGTGTATTTCCATTTAACATCATACACCAGCAACAGCCAAAATCATAAGTGGGATTTTACTGAATCAGCATTAAAAGAAGTTTTTGTTCAGAATTCAGTTAAAAGATGTTTTTCAGCAGACAACTCAGTCAGCCAGCCAGCTGCAATAATTACTTCTCCTATAACCTATAACATTATGTAATTATACAGCTCTAAGAAGGCAGAATTGTATGCCTTCTTAATAAATACATTTATCAATGTAACTTTTCAGAGAGTGCTTAGATAAAGACAGATACCTGGACGAAAAGCCATCTTAATCTTAATGAAAGCCTCATTACAGTCTGCAAGAAGATATTTTGCTTTCCTGTGGTAGATTCTAACAACGCCTAGTAAGAGATGTCCTGAGGTTCGGAGTGCCATCTTCACCTAAAAACACATTGCACAATCAGTGAATTATATGTAGCCTCACTTTTCCCTTCAGTCAGCTTTATATGAATTTTCTCAATAAAATCAAACATCGAAAACAAGCATAAAAATCAGCAGAAATCTAAAGGAACAAAGAATGCAAAGTCCAGTTCAAGATGATACTCTATTACATTATTTATGGATGATCTGGCAAATATCAGTAAATTAATAACAGCTCACTCCAGGAATTCCCAAACACTGCTCTGTCTAGTTAAAAAATAAGTGACAAAGCCTGTTTTTACCACATCTTTTTTTCTACCACCTTTGCTACTTTGTGGAAAATTGTGAATTGTGAAAAAAGTGAAAAATAAAGTTGGACAGCCATAAATAGTGATTTGGTTAAGAACTGTTAGCTACCTCTCCATTTTCTGTCCTGGAGTTAAAAAGAAAATCAGAGAAAAAAAGTGGAAAATGTGGAGTGCCTATAAATAAGCGCTGCCTAAGTTCCTTTCCTCTTCAATCTCACTGCTTTACTACGTAATGAAGTATCTGCTGTGGGAACACAAAACTGAAAAAAAATAATTCAGGGAAGGACTCCTCTTTACGTATTTCAGGCTGAAAGAGCAGGAAATTTGTGTGGAGTGCTACATGGAAGAACTGTCTCACAGAAAGAGTAAGCCATATAGCATTTAACATCAACCTGTAAGAATTCAAAATTTTTATTGCCTCCAATGTCTTTTTAATATTTTAGCTGATGAACTGTTACACAAAGTTAAATATATGAAAGAGTGCCTATTAGTTTCTCCTTTCTCTAAAAGAATGTTCCAGCTCACTAGTGAATCTACGAACATTATCTTCTTCCTAAATCCTTCCAGAGCTGATAATGAAGCAAATCACTATTCTGGAAGAGTAAGCATCTCTGATTGTACAATACACTTTTTGCTTACACTTTGCAGTTCTTCTAAAATCCAGAGTAGCATTATAAAAACTGTTAACATTTGTAAACTAAAATAAAAGATATAAATTTCCTTTTGTTTTCAAATAGTTGCTTTTTGTGTAAGACATTCAGACATCTGTTAACTGACAAAAGCCACAACTGTACCACTGGTTCTAAAATAAACGATTTCATTGCCATGAGTAGTAGAGGGGAAGAAAAACAAAAA
The DNA here is from genome assembly GCA_013397055.1 of Pachycephala philippinensis. Classification (NCBI taxonomy): domain Eukaryota; kingdom Metazoa; phylum Chordata; class Aves; order Passeriformes; genus Pachycephala; species Pachycephala philippinensis. Next base: position 745,057 of record VWZT01001853.1, on the reverse strand, counting down.
CATGTAAAAACATCAAGCTATGTAAAATTTCCTCCACTTTCACAACAGAGTATTTAATACCTAAGCAGACCTTTCCACCCTTTAAAACAGCAACATTAGAACTTCATTTGCTTCAGTGACCCAAATAATAAGTTCCACCTGTACACACAAGTTCTTTTCACTGCAAGGTAACATGACATTAGTGTAAAACAGGTACCTTTGGGGAAATGATACTCTCCACACTGCTCTCCAGATTACATTCAAAAACATGGGCTTTGGTCAGCTTCTTATCCCAGTGGGCTGCCAGCCAGATTTTGGCCAGCGGCCCACGCTTGCTGAGGACAAAGTGGGCATAGAACATGGTCCCAGATGTCTAAAACAAAGTGCAAACCTGTAAAGAGAAAGGCAAATATTTCTTTCTGCATTTTTTATTTTATGAGGAACATCCTTGTAAACACCCTCTTATCCTCAGAAGAAGTGCTCACGTTTGCTTTTCAACCACTGAGGTCAGACTATTTGTTTAATATGTTTAAGAAGCCAACACTTACAAATGGTGTCCATGTAATAGCATATGTATGTATTTATTACAGAATAATCATAAAGCAGAAATAACACCCACTAACAGCCACATACACAACTTTAAAATGTTTATCATCCCTCAAGAAAAAATAATCTTGAATCTTTTAACCTTTAGGGTAATGATACCAAACTCTCCTAATGCAAAGAAGCACCTCTCAGTTTTCATTCCACAGTAGCTTTCTACGACTTCCATTTCTTTCTACTCTTAATTCAGTAGCTACTACTCTACTATACCAGTATATATTGTACATTGTTCCAGCAAAAGGTTCATCATTATAAAATATACAGCCCTAAATCTTTTTGGACTTCACTATAATTTCCTAAACAGGAAGCACAAATATGCCCTGATTTCTGAACAGACTGTTCTCCATTTCATATTTTTTAATCAAGTGTTGATAGAAGTGATGAGAAAACTGACTGCATTATTCCAAACTTCCTTAAGATTCCATTTTCCTTCTCCTTAACCAGAAAAAAAAAGACACTCTTATCTATTTATCTAGTAACTACTTTGTTATGGCTGATAAGATGCTAACACATCAAACCCTGGGGAATCAGAACAGCATGATGTCTTACGATCTAAACATGCCAGTTCCATGCATGAGGTAAGCGTATTATTCAGTTAACTACAACTAGAGCGAAAAAAAAATACAAGTTTGCTTTAAAAAAGTAGAAGAATCTCCACTAAGAATTTTTCCAGTAGTTTCTATAATCCAGGAAAATGAATCAAAAGAGAAGAACAGGAAAGATACAACAAGTGCATTCCAGTTTTTACCTCCTCCGTGCCTACAGAAAAACTGCCAGAGGAAGCACAGCAAGTCACAACTGTTACTGCTAGGAATTTAAGTATAGGGGCAAGAGAAGCACTGACTTTACTGATTCAGTGGAAATGAAGCCAACCTCTAAACATCTGGATAACAAATGAAAAAATGCAGATCTCAAAGTCAAGTCCAAGAATTTTTTTTCCATTTTGAGAGTTGCGTAACAGAACTGATTATGAAGCTACTCTCTTAATAACAGATTGGCCACTGATTCCATCCATAACCAAAACAGTGGCAAGGATTTAAAGGAAATAAAGGCCATGTTCAGCTTAAACTCTAATTAAGTCAGTATCCAGAATTAAAACTACTCTTAGGAGTGAGGTTAATAGCTTTTAGTCATAATGAAGCTGCAAGCTGACAAAAAGTTAGAATGCCATTTCTATTTGTTGAGATTGTATGAGGGCTAAGGACAGCACTGCACAAAGATGGGCATGAGCAAGTTCTTCCAGGAAGCACAATTAAATAAATTTTGAATAAACATTATCTAAAAGAAGGTATTCTACTTTCTTTCCCCCCAGTAATTTTTGAAAGACATCACCCCGTCTTAAGCCCAGCAGACAATTCAATCCTTGCATATTTCTGAAGGCTTCAGTATTCTTGTGTATGTAGAGACATAGCTTTGCAGCACAGCATTTTGATATCTTGAGTTGCTACCACAACCATGCAGTACTCAGGCAACATGAAGCCTGTAAATTACCCCTGAATATGAGGAATAGGGGAAAACACAAACATAGAGTAAACAAATCCACTTGTATTAGTCCATTAAAAGCATTGAACAACAGTTGCAAAAGAATGTACTTTGATTAGTGGAGTTTGGCACGATTATTAAAATAGATGGCATGGGTTTCACAAAACTTCAAACATACAGTTAACTGAAAACATACTGAAGTTTCCTGTTAAATGTGAAACCCACTATTTGGAGAACTCGGACAAAAACAATTTATCTATCACTTTAAATCTATCTCTCTTCATCCATCACTGAAGCCTTGCCATACTGAAATACATTAAGGGAAACAGTGACAATCAGACCACAGATACTTTTGAGTGTGTTTCAATCTGAACTGTTATTAACAAATAATGATTTTATTCCCCAAAACAGTAATTTCTTGTCACATGATGGGTCTCTGCCACTTCCAAATTCCAGCAGATGCTCTGCTCTGCATGGCAATAACTGGGTTACAGCAACTGTACAAAGCCCACCTTTCACAGTTCAGCCATTTAGCGCCTCAGCACAACTGTTCAAAGCAGGCCCCAAAGGCTGCTCCTACTTTCTCCAGACTTTTTTCTTTCTTTTCAGATACTCCTTTTCCGTATTTCAGGCTTTTTGTCTGATCTTTAATTCATAGGACAGTATGTTGATGCAGTGGTGTAAAAGAAGAAGTAGATTTTCTGGCATAATTTGAGACTGGGATGAATGTTAAAGGAACCCAGGGTTTCTACAGGTGGCAGAGTGCTCAGGCAGACACCTAGAATATGTCATTGGCTGAAAAAGCAACTCATAAGAATCCACAAAAGAAAAAGGGTAGCTGATGGCTCTTAAAAAACTTGTAAGGTAAAATATAACTGTCAATTTTTGAAACCGATTGGATATGAAACATACAAAATTTGTTCTAAGAACTTAGGCATTTTTCTGTCTTGTCTGCATTCCTCTAAGGCAAAAAGAACATGTGCTCACACAAGGCCAGGTGGGACAAAATCCTGATCTTGTCAAATCAACCTTTTAAAATACTTGAAACTTTATTGTCGTTAACTTTGAATTTACTTCAACTTGCAACAATTGTCCTCAGGTTTTCTCTGACTAACTTGGTCAACGACTGCACAATTTAAAAAATACTCTTCTTCCTACAGAAGTGTAAAAGTTGCTCTTAATTCCATACACAAAGTAAGTGAACATGTAAAGCAGAACTAATATAATACTGGTCATACACAGGGTCTGATCCAGAATCTGCCTGTCTCATTCTCTCATCTGAGGCTGGTAATTTCTCTTTCCAAAGTAGGAGTAAGAAAATTTGGTAGATGCTAACTATGAGCTTCATCTTAACCTTCAACTCACTTCTATTCCGTCTTAAAATCCTTCTTCATATTAGAATGGCTAACTATCTAACTTCTGAAGAGCACACTGGCATAGTTAGTCCCATCCTTCAAGGCATGCAGAAAGGTGCTTAATGAACTAGGAGGTGACAACAGAACATTCACCATATTTTGATTAGACCGTGGTTCACTCTAGCTCATTAAACCCACTTGTCAGCTGCTCTCCCTAGGTTAGGTTATGTACACACACACACACCAGTCCACAACTAAAGTTCAGTCTTGTATTTTTTTACTGTCACCTACTTCTGTTCCTTCTTGTAAAGCTAGTCCAAAACCACAGTCATACACAGATGAGTAGACAAATTCCATAGTACAGTTTAAGGAATCAGCCAGTCGTCTTAATTCATTTCTCCTTATGCTATCCTTCAATTTCTCTTCTCTGCTGGTCTCCCCCCACACACAAAATTTCCTCCTATGCTGTTTCTGCTTTGCTAAGCTCAGGCAGCCCTGGGTGGTCTGGGGAAGGGTGAGATCACCCTGCACACCTGCATCAGTCTGAGCTGGCCCTACCAGACTTCAGAAGTTCAGAAGAACTACCCTAACCCTGCGACTGAACTTTGAATTCTTCAACTTTATCTCGTAACTCTTTGCTCTCCCGTCCTTCTTACATGACTAAACTTCCCATGTGTGGGCACTCACTAACGCAGCCTCCCTGGCAGGTTTTGGTACCACACTGAACACCTGGTGCCACTGAAAAAAAATTCATCACAAACTCCACTAACATCACCTTACAGCTCCATGCCTCTTTTCACCACTACCTTATCTGATGTCTGTCCTCCAAATGCTTTTATAACTGTTGGGTTAATTCACATTTATCTGAATTTTAATATATTTCTTTGTGGCACCTGCAGCTTTACTAAAGCTCGGTGACAAGTCACCTTAATTTCTTATGTCCACAAAGTCAATTATTGAAAAAGATGAAACTGAACTAGTTCAACTTGATATATCTTTGATAAATACATACAGCATTTTCTGTTTGTCTCCAGGCCTTGTTTTTTCCACCAACAAATTTTCAGAAATTCTATGGCTGAAGTTGCACTACCAGGTCTATTAATTACTCAAACCGCAGCACTCCGTTACAGGAACTGCATTCACTGTTCTCCAATTACAATATACTACACACCTACATAATCAGATAGAACCAGCGCCCCACTAAGGTTACTAATTTAAAAGGCGGATCACTCACAAGTACTGTACAGAGCTGGAGATTACTGAACCCTGTGAACACTGTTGTCCTCCTCTCTCAATTCTACATTCATACCTAACCCTCAGCAGGTATCCTGCCCTTGCCCCTACATTCAGAATGCTCAACCAGTAGGAAAGATACCTTTTTAATTTAAGGCCCTGTCTCCACTATCCCAACCTCTTTTGTGCAATTCCAGATCCAAGTCATGTTGCAGAAACCATGTACTAACACACTCTTTAAAGGTAAGTTGAACAGAATTCCTTATGTTAGTCCATCTTTTGCAGTTGTTACTCCTCTGCACTGTTCATCCAAAAGAGCCCAAATGTAACAAACTTTTTAACATTTTACCTCTAAGAAGTTAAACTGATGTAGTAACTAAAGCAAATACTCTCATTTCTGTGGGAAATCCCACAGTATAAGCAAGACATGATTAATTTGTAGGTAATTTTGGTTTATTGTAGATCTCTAACTTTTTGCTCCTCCTTTTATTCTCCCCATCACACTTACTTCCTCTCTAGTTAAAATTTTATATGAGTGGGCTTTGCTTTCCCAAATTTTGTAGAATTTCAAATATTTACAAACGCATCTTCATAAAATGAAACACAAGCCTGGTCCTAATAATGCTTTGATGCCCCCCGTTTTTGATGATACGAGTTTTACTGAGTAAGAGATTAAGGAAAGCCTACTTATCGCCCACATCCACACAATGTGGGCCTAAATGGTAACTTCTCCAAATTCACAGTATTTTCTTTATGTGTCTAAATTTAAAGAAAAGCCATTTTCAGTGAAAGATGCCAATAAGTCACAGTGACCCCAACTTTCCTTTGTTATTGATAAAACCCCAACGCCATGTTTTATATTTAACAAAGCACTTCTATTCAGGATCAGAAAAATCTTAAAAACTATAGCAAGATTTCTAACAGCGTCCATAAGAGCAGGATCTTGGGTCTTCAAAAAGCCGGCATTTTTAAAGGGCCCTTTTATTTGCAGCTGAACAGCCAGAGTGTCCAGAAGGCAGTTCGTGTGCCACTAGCGAGGCTGTGAGAGCATTCAGTACCCTGCTCCATCCATGACAGAAAGAAAATTACACTTAAAAACTGAAGACTGGCAAATGAAACTTTGCTCCTGTCCCCCTCCCCAGACCGCAGCAGCCCCGCTGTCCGTTTAGCGAGCCCACAGCCGGGGATCTGTTACACCGCGGGCCTCCCCCGGCTCGCTCGGCTGCCCCGTGACCCGGCTCCCGGGGAAGGTCCCTGCGGATCCGCGTGTGCCCGCTCCAGGTGCACAGACCGCCCCCCCTGCAGCTCCCCTCGGGCCCGGCCGGTGCCGCCGCCAGGCCGCGCTCA
>VWZT01001853.1:532716-738540 GCA_013397055.1 Pachycephala philippinensis | reverse complement strand
CGCGGGCCCGGCGGGGGGCGGGGCCTCGGCGGGGCGGGGCAGCTGCGCGTGCGCGACTCCCCCGGGGAGCGGGCGGGCTGTGAGGGTGCTCTGCGCCCGGGCTGCCCGAACGGGGCTTTCTGCTCTTCGTTAGCTCGGGTTAAAACGTGTGAAACAAACATTCTCTTCTTTCATAGCCTGCTCTCCGTGAGGAGACGGCACACTAGGTCTTTCTGATCCCTGCAGCCCCCCTGGTGCCGGGGCGCTGTAGGTGTTTGTGCTGTGGGATAGTTCGTTGACGTGGGGAACAACTGCGGGCACTACTCACTTTCTTTCTTTGGACTAATTTGGTTTCGACAGTATTTAGAAAGATTTTCTTGATCCTAATTGACTAATTTATGATGGCCACGTAGGTTGTAATGGAGAGGGAAGTATGGCTACAACTGGACTCTAAACAGGACTCAATCACTGAGTAAAAGCAATGGAAAGGGTAAACAAGGACAGGTTTGGGGAACAGGGATTTTTCTGGTCTCTCTCAGGCGCTAGGGAGTCTGAAGCTACGAGTACGTACCATTCTGGATGAACAACAAACAGCCTTTGGCCCAAAGAGACACAAAATACAAAAACCTCATTCAAATAACTTCTGAAACAATACTTCTAGTGCAATAGATCATCAGTTTACAAAGGTAATTTCAGAATACCAGTAAAATCTGCCTACTGAGGGTTTAAGGAGTATTACTGCTATTTATGATACTCAGATAATATATCTTAGGGGATGATAACATCAGCAAATAATATGTAAAAACATGCAGGCTCAGTCTCCTGGTTCTCTTTCCTTAGATTCAATTTTGAAGATTTCAGCATTCATTTTCGTTCATAATGTCTCACTAGAACCTTTATTCAGAATAAACATTGATTCTCTGTATGTCCCACATGGATTTCTGCCAGGTCTAGTAATATTTCAAGGGTTTTCTTCTGCAAGAAAACATTTGCTGTATCGCTACTCTCCTGTATCTCCATATGGATTTGGAGGTCCAGGCATTGAACCAGAGGGTCCAGGCCATTGGCCACTGGCTGATGAGGCGCTTGCATTAGTTTAAGTATCAGTGCTGATACACTGGATTGCATCAAAGTCCACCAAAAGTGTGGACCAGCAAAGCTGCATCATTTGCTGCCATAGGAAATAGCTGCTCACAGTAGGGGAATAAAAAGCCACAGCAGTAAAGTGAGAGCACAGTGGTGTGAGTCAGAAACCTCAGCGCTTCAGGCCCTGACCCACGTTACTGATGAAACGTCCCCAGCACAGCCTGGCTCTGGCTCCTGCCCTGCTCAGCGCTTGCCTCAGTTGCATCCATTTTAGTATGAAATCCCTCTTTCTCTGGCACAGCAGACACCGAGGATTAGTGGCTTTTGGTCGAAATTGCCTTTCTGGCTAGTATGGGCCAGTGTGTGCCAGTTGCCTGCTAAGAAGCCCTACATCATATTGCCATTGACTGAGCAGAAATTAACGACGGGAAGGAATTACGATTATTTTTTCTTTAGTTGTTGCTATGAATTCCTTAATAGTTGCCCATTTTAAAAAATAAAATGATAAAAGTATTTCTCATTGTTTTTCTCTCTACTGTTTGAGCAAGCAATTCTTTCTATAAAAGACATCCTTTTCGAAAACAAAACTAGGAGTTATAGTTAAATTTCTGGTAATACCTACCATATAGTTAAAAGCATTAAGCTGATCCATAGGTCCAGTCTTTTCCAGATGCCTCTCTGTAGTCAGTTTTTAATTTTTCCAAAGTTTAGTTTCCAGTCTTTCTATTCTTTGTTATTATAGGGCTTTAAATGTATATACTTCAAAGAAGCAAATATATGCAAATCCCAGAGCATTTATAGTCTAAATTTGGCTCAGTTTAAATCTAAAGGATTTGAATTGTTATCACATCTGTTTCTCATGGCAGTATGTGACTACTGCGAAGATCAGTCGGTAATCTTGTCCTCTAATTTATTCTTGAATATATTCTAAAATTATGCCAGTCTAATTTATTTATTTTTTCCAATGTCTGTTCAGTTCGATATTTTTCTGTTTCATCTAAAAAGAATGCTTCCTTCCATCAAAATTAAAAATCAAGACAATTCATTTGCATGGTCTAAAATTAAGGTTAATTGCCTGATATAAAAATGTTTCATTTGTGCTGTGGAGATGAATGCACTTCATCAACAAGTTGGTATTTAAACTTCAGCAAAATTTTCAGATACTCTGCTAAGAATTAAAGCAATTACAGTACACTAAATAAGGAAGATCAAAATACAGTGTGTGTTGGAACTCATGTGCATTGAGTTCCATCCACTGACCTATCAAATTTAAAACACGATAAATAAGTTTTCTTCATTATTAATAATACATTAAATTACTGCATGGCTCTTTCAAAAGTTTGTGATTAAGTCAAATATTTTTCAACCTTTTGCACTTAGGTTTTCATGAAGGTCAATTCTTTAAAAAGAAAAACAAATATATATATATTCTCCATTACTAATTTTTTTTTTGCAGTTTTGGTGGTTTTTTTAACCCAGCTTGGAAAGTTCCCTGAATGCCCTGGTCTGAGACAGACAATGTAACTGATCTTTCTGTCTCCATTTTTTTTTTTTCTCAAGAGCTGCCACAGGCACTGATTTGTATGTGGCACTCCATACTTTGCTGAATTTCTCCTCAGGCTCTGCTCAGACACATGCATTCCAGATGGTACTTAAAAAAGCAAGTTTGTGACTACGATGTACGCTCTTGCTAGCATATAGCAGATCACATTATGCAGTGACATTTAGGAAGAAACTGAGGCAAAAAGCCTATTTTTGTTTTCAGCTTTGGTCAAGTGTATCTGTCAGGCAACAAAATCATAATTTGCAAGTGCAGAACAACTTAGTTCGTATATAAATAACTTTCTCTTAGGAGAAAAGGCATGTTTTAATTACTTTTGGTTAACTGAAGTAATCATTTTTCCCTGACAAACATTCTCCCTTGAAATTTGAGATCCAAATCCACTCTTGAGTCACACACCCGTCCTCCAGTTCCTTCCAATCTAAGCTGCTTTGCCTAATCACTTCCAATTATTGGCAACAATAAATTGCTTTTTTGAGACATCAAACAAGAAATTCAGGACAGTCACAGTCACACTTCTACTATGTGAAGTAGAAAGAAAAATACCATAATTTGTGATTTGATCAGAACCTGTTTACTCTAAAAACTTCAGCATTCCAAGGCAGATAATCCAAAGTTTGTCCAATATGTTGGACCTTCTCTGAGGAAGAATTTCAGTCTCTGTTTACAGCTTTGCTGCAGCTATACAGAAGAGCAGGAGGTGCTGGAAAGGGACCTGCTTTGCAGGTGCACATGGACAGAAGTTCTCAGCTGTAAGCCATGACTGCCCTAGGTGATCCGTAGGTGAAATGGTTTCTGAAAGTGGCATTCAGCCAACATGACTAAATCACTGTGGTGCTCTGTGCTGAACATTAGATAGACATTAGAATACAAATATTTGCACTCTAGCGGGTAGTTTAGACTCCTGATTTCAGTGTGGGCCACCTGGCACAGATACCATGTGAAGTATGTGAAAAATGAGAATAACTGGAAACACTGATTTCTTGCCACTTGGCCTTTAGTTTACAAAACATCCTTTTACCAAAAGCTCCAAGCAGAAAGGTTTTATACTTGCTGGAAATTCTTTACATGGCAAGTCAAAGATGTTTCCTACCAGTGTATTTAATTTGAGGATGTCCTGGTTTTGACTGGGCTAGAGTTAATTTTTCTCCAGTAGCTGATACAGTGTGGTGTTTTGAAATTATTATGAGAATGATGTTGATCACATACTGATGTTTTGGTTGTTGCTAGGTAGTGCTTACTTTAAATCAAGGATTCTCAGTTTCCTATGCTCTGCCAGTGAGGAGTTTCGTTAAAAGCTTGGAGGAAGCATGGCCAGGATGTCTGACTGGCATATTCTATACCGTAGAACATCATGCCCAGTACATAAACGGGGGGAGTTGCCCAAGATCCAATGATCCCAGGGACCGGCTGGGCATCAGTCAGTGGGTGGTGAGCAACTGTACTGTGCATCACTTGTTTTTTGTGGGTTTTACTCATCTCTCTCCTTTTCGTTACATTATTTATTATTTACTATTATTAATATTAAAATAATTATTATTTTCTTTTGTTTCCATTATTACACTGTTCTTATCGCAAACTGTATGTTTTGCTTTTTCCAATTCTTCTCCCCACTGGGATGGGGAATGAGCAAGTGGCTGTGTGGTACTTTGTTGCCAGCTCTAATTAGACCATGACAGAGGAACACGAAGAGATATAAATGAGGCAAAGAAAGTTTGGATTTCTGAAATTGCAATGGAAATTCAGCTCTCAGTATTTGCTAATCCTGGATAGATGGAATGTTGTTAGGATCTGACACAGTAAATCATGCATCTTGTAATCAGTACAAATAAACTTGTTTGTATTGGGGTTTTCAAGGTTTCTGGAATTTTGTTTCTTAAAATGAGAAATATTTTTTCCCAGCTGAGGAGAAATGATATAAGAATTTCAACTATCTACAGACTCAGGATTCTTGTACTGGCCTTTTTGATTCCGTTATGTATCAGCCCACTTCTGCTTAACTATTTTAAAAGTATTTAAGTTTATGGTTATTCATGAAGAAAACTTTGAAAACATCCTTCCTTTGTCTTCCTAGCACATTTTGTTCCCAGTAAACTGAAATATGTGTTTAACCATTTCTAATATTAATTTTCTGGAAAGGCTTTTTTTTTTTTAAAATAATTGCAGCCGATCAGGTGGAGTTTTTTTTATATACTGGAGCTTAATATGATTCAGATTTAACCAGTAGACACCTGTAATGCTTTCTTGGGCCTAAAGGTTTCAACTTGCTGCTCAATTGCTGTCTTTCTTCTCCCCTGTCTTCTGTTACACTCTTCCCACGCATTGCTGGCTTTCTACTCCCAAGCTGCTAGCCACTGTTTGTGGTCATTTTTAACTTCTAGAGCTGACCAATGGGTGGAACTGATGAGGAAACTGGCAGGTAGTAAATGGTCCAGGGAAAAGACCACAAGGACAGCTCTGCAGGGAAGGGAGAGACTGAAGGCATGCATCAGAAATACAGAAGACACATTGATTTTTAAATGGATTTTCAGTCAAATATGTCAACTTTTTACATGCTTTGAGTGCTGATGCTCTACAGCAGTTTAATTGAGAGCAGTCTTACAATAATGTAAATTTTGCACAGATGAAAGGGTACCTTGGATCTCCATCAGCACGGTGGTATTCACGTAGTACTTGCCCTGGGAGCAGTTCAATAGTGAAATGCAGTTAGGATAGTTTTACCTGATCCATAGAACCAGAAAAGCATGGATTGCTGATGGATATGAAAATTATCTGTTGTTGATAATGTCTGAAAATACTCCCAAAATACAATGCACAAGAAATTTCATAATTTCTTACCAATTATAATCCACCATATATTTCACTAAATAGAGAACTTTTTTAAAAAAGAGTACATAATTAAATTCGTTAGGTAATCACGAAAGCTTCTTTAACTATGGCTCTGAGGCTAGGACATCTGTGGAAGATAAAGTACAAATTAACTAGATTTTGGCACACCAGCAATTGGATGAGAAAATTTTAGAATTCATGAGAGAGTTAAGTATATATTGTTGGTCCAGTTATTGTTAGGCAATTTGATTTGACCTCCCTTTTATCTGACTTCTCAGACTCCTGTGATGTCAATTAATATAGTTAATTTTTGTGTATTGACATGCAAGCTGTATTTAGATCAAAACTACTGTTTTACAAATCTACTGTACTTACAGCATAGTAGTGCTGTGTTGGTAGGCAGTCTTTTGAGTTAAATTTGTCAAAGAAGGCAAGTCTGGTTCTTTGACAAGTTATATTTGTCAGCTTTCCAAATTATGCTTTTCTGCATTCCAGCATTTGCTCAAAGTGATAACCATGGTGCAGGCAATAACCGTGGAGTGATCTCCCTTCTGGTTACACTGCAGCTCCTGCACTGAATGTACCTGTCAGTGTTTCACAGGTCTGGAAGCAGCTTTGCACAGAATGAATCTGCTCCAACAGCCGCTCCCACTGTTGTCCATCTCTGACACTACAGGGGCAATATAGGAGTTACAGAATATTCTGAGCTTGAAAGGACCCACAGGGATCATCAAGTCCAACTCTTTAAGTCAGGCCCAAACAGGGATTGAACCCACAACCTTGGCAGTACTAGCACCATGTTCTATCCAACTGAGTTAATCCCAGGGTTAATTATGTTGGTGCTGTTTTGGAAACCACCATCAGCAGCTGTGTCTGGCTCCCCTAGTGACATATCAAAGACAGAAGGTCCAAGTTGTATCCTGCTCTCAAACACTGTTGTTGCAGCACAGAAGACTCTTTTGAAAGAGTATGGACAATTATATCAGGATTATACTTTGATACAATTGATACAATTGTACGTGATGTCTGGAAACAAATCCTGATTTCATACTCAGAATTACATTGACTTCCAACTTAGCTTGTTAAGTGTCCTCCAAGACTTCATAGAAGCTGTCCTGCAAAAATTGGTGTTTGAAAGGGGAGTGAAGAGAAAAGCAATTCTCTTCCCCAAGCTGATCATGTCATTCAAAGTAAATTCCATTCTCTGTATGCAGATGTATCATGGTGAAATAAAAATCATCCCATTGAACATGGATGAAACATCCCCATTAGTGTGACATGAATAAAATGAATATTCCTATTGCAAGGTAACCTTGTAGGCAAGGCTGAAGTCTTGAGAAAAATTGTAGAATAGAGATTCTGTGTCAAGCTATGTAACATTAATGGATGTTGAGCGAGGTTGTCCAGTGGCGTAAATCAGCCCGCCATTAAATCAAGTACTGGAAGTTAGTAGAAATATAGTATTTCATATAAAATTAGTACCAGGTCTTAAAATCTTTTAGGAGTGAAAAAGCAGTTTCCTCACTGAATTTATCCTTTTTTTTAAGCTATGTACTTTTTCTTTGTATGTTCTTACATTTCACAATTCCTATTTGCAGTTGCTTTACACTTCAAAGTTGTCATTTAAATATTTTTCAGTACAAATTGTGTGGGTCTGTCTATCTGTTGAAATTTTCTCCTGGACATTTTACTGTTATATATAGGTATGGCTATATTTGTTTCTTCGGTGAAGTAGGACAATTAATTACAGCATTTAAGTGGGTGATATGATTTATAGAGAATTATGATGGAAGTTAGTGCAATGTGGTGGATGAAAATAGATATTAAATAAAGAACGAAGCCAAGAGCTGTTCAGCCATAAAAACCTATATATTATATATACAGTATAATAGCTGTACTACTTAATTTCTAGTACTATTAAACATGTCAATGTAGTTTCTCCATCTTCATAATCTTGAATGATTTTTACAGGATGTTGTAATTTCATTCTGTTAATAATAAAGATCTGTTTTATATAATCTAACCTCATAAACAATAAATTTTTGTAGATGCATGAATCATACTTTATATGAAGTGTGCATTTATAAATACTTCATGTAAAATTAATAGCCGATCAATAAATTTAATAAGTGAATTACATATAGAATAAGCTGAAGATGCCTGGAAGCATGTAAGTGGAAGATGTTAGAGATTTTCATATACCAAGGTCATAAGGAAGCTATAGACATATTGGCTGTTATGGCAGTCGTGAAGGGTGACCGAGCTGTACTTCGACATACATTTGAAGACTAATGAACCAGAAAAGTCTCCTCTGGTTGTCACACTTCTGTGGACAAATGACATGACCTGGAACAGATCAGCGATGGTAACGGCAGTCAAGGCAGAGATGCTCAGGAAATGGAGCATCTCCTTTCATTTGTCCTCTTCTCATTCAGCCTCCATTTACCTTGTCCACTTTCCCTCTGCTTAACGCTGGTGAGGTCACATCCCAAGCACTTTATAAAGGCTGGGCCCTGGTCTGTACCAGGGAGTTGTCAGCCGACTGCAGAGGACTTCTAAACCCTTTGGTGAGGGAGCTGGAGTATGTGGCATATGAGGATAGGCAGAGCAAAGTGGACTTCAGCCAAGGGAGTAGAGGGTTCCAGTCAGCTCCAAGAGCAGTCTTACACTGTTGAAAGGGGTTTTAGAAGAGACAGGGTAGTGAAAGAGCAAGAAGCAGCAATTGCAGGAAAACAGGATTGGAAGGTGATTTATTTTAAAACATTTCTGATTTCACACATGGTCTCACACTTCCACAGACAGGCACCAAGACATACATACTCAGTAGTCTATCCAGCGCGTAGGCATCAGGATGCTTGAATACAGGTGTCCTGTTGAAGGACAATGAAACTGGCTGTTGAGACCTCCTCTTGTCTCCTGGTCTCTTCTTAGGCTGAGAGCTAAAGCTGATTCTTACACATGCCTTTCTCTACCCTTTAGGGCATCAAAGCAATGAGTTTCTCAGTCCTATCCCACATCTCACCTCTATGAGCTGTCAGCATTTACTCACTCTTCTTTGTCTCTGATGTGAGTGTCCTGAGAAGCTGCTATCGGTGTGTTAGGATCGTAATGAACTGCTAGTCTCTAGATGCCTTCAATACATTCAGTGCACAGCCCTCTGGGGTCTGGGCTGCTCCTCCCAGCTCAGCAGAAGTACTGAGGAGGCTGTTATGTCCCACCTCTGAGGCACAGTAACTGAGGTTGTTAATAGTCCTTTGGGGTGAATTAGAGTGAAACAACACCGAATGACCGGTGTATATATGAGGCAGGTTTATTTTAAAACAGTTTGGTTGCAAGAGAAAGGAGGTATGTAGTCATTTTGATTTTCTATAAAAATATAAAAATATAATGAAGAAAAAATTCTAAAAGAAGAATCATGAAAGAAAAAAAGAAAAGAAAGAAAGAGAAGAAAGGGACAAGAGCAGATAGTGGAGGGGGAAGATATCACCACCTGTGGATCCAGTAACAAGACATAACAGTTGCAATTTCAGTATCCGTGGTCAGAGTGATGCTTGCAGTCTTGATCCGGTGGGAGTGGGGGACCATGCAACAAACAGTTCAATGGGTTACGTGTGTTCACATATATATATATATATGTATATATATAGGGATCTGCTGTTCAGACAGTTCTCAATCCACCTCACTGTCCACTCATCCAGTCCACACTTCCTGAGTTTGCCTATGAGGACGTTGTGAGTGACAGTGTAGAAAGCCTTGTTGAAGTCAAGGGAGACAATATCCACTGCTCTTCCCTCATCCACCCAGGTAGTTGTTTCATTGCAAAAGGTAAATCATTTCACTGAAGGTAAATCATGCTTGACCAACCTGACTGTCTTCTTGTCATCCGTGTGGATAGAGATGGCCTCCAGAATCAGGTGCTACATTCCTCTTCCTAGGTCATTTCTATTGCTCTTCTCCCACCTTTGATGCTTCATGCTGTTGCTTCCACGGCCCGTCATCGGTCCTTGCCTTGAACAACATGGTTAGATTTGGTGATCTGATTGGATCTGATGATCTGCAGCAACTTCTGCAGCTCGCCTTTCCTATAATTATGTGACATAGTCACAGGGATTGTCTCTGTGAAAAAAAAGATTTTGGGATATCCGTCTCCTAGAAAACATTTATGCTCAGGACTGAGCACCAGGGATAGTGGCCTCTTGGGAGTCTGTTATGTGAGTGATGTAGCGAGAAGAATTTCAAGGAGTGGAAAAGATACCTGGTTTTACCAGAAAGAAAACAAAACTTGATTGAAAAGTACACAAACACAAAAAGAATAGGTTAAAGAGTAGGAAAACATTCATAGCTAGAAGGATGTATTGATATTAATTAAAAGAAGATACAACAAGGACAGTGTCTTTTCTGTCTGAAAATTTTTCTATAAACAATAAAAAGCAACTGAAGTATCTATACAGTAATTATAAGGGGTTTGCACTAAAGCAAGAAGAACAACCGATGCAAAATATGAAATGAGATGTTATAGGAACAATAGGAACATAGTGAATAGCAATCATCTTTGTAAAGCACTAAATGTTCAGAAATAAATAATTTGAAATCACATTTTCAGAAGAAAGATTAAAGGCAGTTTGGAGTGGAACAGATAGCTAAATGCTAAAGCCCCTAAAGGGGTATTCCCTATAAGAGGGACTTCAAAAAGAAAAAAAATTAGTTTTACTGATTTACTAATCTACTGTCCTGTTTGATGACTGATTCTTAAAAAGAGCAAGGAAGTTTCCTGAGGGGAGTGGATGAAATTTGTCAGAGATTTCCCCTCAGGTTTCAATTTAGACATAGACGCAGTTCACCATAGTGTCTGTCATTCTGGTATAGACGGGAGAAAAAATGTTAAAATCTAGATATTTCTGAGCCTGGTATTGCAAAGAACATGTGCCAAACATTTACAGAACCCGTCAGAAATGGTAGTCTATAAGACTAACTTTGTGTTGCGATGTTACTGAAAAGGTGGGTCATTGAAAAAGACTTTGAAATGAGTGATCAGAAATTAGTTCAGCTGTAGTTAAGTTGAAGTTTAAACCAAAGCAGCCTCTAAGGGCCACAACTGCAAAAGGTCAGTTGATGTGGTATCATATATGCGTTACGTTCATGAAAACAGAAAATGCAATCATCAACTGAATCAGAGTATCTCCAGCATCTGAATGAAGTGTCATTAATGTCTGAGATGTTGTGGCTATGCCTTTATATGAAAATAAAAGGCTCATAGGGTTAAATTGCATCGCCTCTTCCTAAGTGCCACACCTAAAACAGAAGTCCAGGATCCATCTCAAAGCATCTCCTGGAAATGCCCATGACTTGCTCTGTCCCTTGAACCATGCATTGTCCAGAGGAAAACTGGATGGTGTGGGCTAAAGTTGTGCCAGGAACAGGTTGGCAGTTCAGCCTGGGAGGTGGGAGCACTGAGAGAGTCAGGAGAACAGGGAACCTGTTTATGTCAAGGGAATAAAAAGGATTGTTGTATTTAAGTTAATGAAACAAAAGCAGAGAAGGATACAATGCAGTTTTCTTTTTGCAAGAGAGTTAAATGCCAGTGAAGGTGAAAACTCACTTCAGCCAACTGGCAGCAATGACTCAAGGACAAACATGGATAACTTTTTCACAGGAAAACTGAGGTTAGAAATTAAAATTTCCAAATGTGAGAAAACTATGACTCTAGGATAGGAAATTCAAGAGTCAAAAGAACTCTGGAACTGTTTTTCATATAAAGATTGGTTAATTTGTAAAGGGGATATACCATGATTGGCAGACTGTTTCCTATTTGACAAACCTAAAACCTGTTATTTTCTTTCCTAAATCTTTACAGAGAATCTCAATTCAGGAAGAGCATTCAGATTTCAAATACAGATAGCTAAAAAGTGCATAAGCTGTTTTGGTATCATTTCAGTTCAAAAAAAGCATTAATAATTTTTCTGAATTGTAACTTTTTCTATACTCACACTGCGATGGAGATTATTATATTTGTTCCTAAATTATACTCTGATAGGCCTAGTTCTGAACTGCTTTCTCAATCACAGCTCCCTGTAAAATGTGATAATCTAGTCAGCAAAGGAGCAAACAATCAAACTGGGATCAAAAGACAGAGAGTCTGGGTCTGAGTGGTGGTTAAGTAAGGGCTGTTGTAAGACAAGTGATACAAGAGGAAAATGCACACCATTAGCCAAGTGCAGACCCATGGTGCTGGGAAACAGAAAGGTTTTTTTATGTCTCTAGCTACTATCCCAAAAGATCAATGGAAAAAGTCTTATTTATATCTTTGGGATTTGAAGTGTCTGGTAGAATTTATCGACCTTAAGTTGTCCTAGACTAAGTTTGTAAACTTGGTCATCTTGCCTTAAATAAGCTCAATAAAGGGGCAAGATCGAGAAGCAGATGAGAATATAGCCTGCCTCTAGTCTGTAATAGGCTGCCAAATTTAGCCACTAGCAAAAGCTTGCAGCTGAACCTTCCATACAATTAGAAGGCAATATTTATAAAATTAATAAAAGAAAACATGAAGCATGTAATGCAAGGACTGACCCAGGGCACATATGATCAGACTTAGGTCAAGGGCTAAGTAAGGTATGTAAAAAACTTGTTATTTATGTATATAATAGCCACACATTTAGACAGATTTTTCTGCAGTATTATAAACCCTGTATATCATTGCATAAAGCCACTACTCCTGTGTTATGAAAACAAGGGAACATTTTCTCCTATGTACAGGTTTGTCTCCAAACTGTCTGCCCCACAATTCTGTACTACAGGGCTTCCAGCATTTTCTGTTGACAACTATTACTAGTCAGTGTTTTATTCTGTGATATTATGATAACAAATTTTAGTATAGAATATACATTGTCAAGTAGAAATAGCAGCAATATGAAAGCAATAGGAGAAAGTAAAATACGATGCACAGCAATAAAGAATGCAGTAAAATAAATTGACACTGCAGTACTGGTCTCACTTCCTTGTAGGTCTGCAAACTTGTCTGTTACATTGCAAAACATTTTTCAAGCTTGCTTTCTTTTGAGGTGATGCAAAAGATAAAGGAATTCCTGACTCTGGTGATCCTGTAGGTATTTTAGAATCTGTTGTAATTTGATGGAAGAGCTTTCATGCTCACTGTAATAGTTACATTAAAAAACCTACAAGCAATAATTTCAAATCCAAATACTGAAACCCCAAATTTCATCTTACAGTTAGGAGAGAAAAAGATAATTTTCAATTTTTACCTCTTGTTCTTCCTTTTCTCCCAAGTGCCCTTCCTGTTACCACTGGAAATATCTTTATGTGCCTGATGTTGAGATAAAGTGGGGTTAATCAGATCTAAATATGTACATGTATATATGTCTTTTTATATAGATGTGTATGTATATTTGCAAAAGCTCAGTTCAGTGAAAATGCTTACATATGGTACTATGATGATTATGTTTAATAAGCAGGAAGCCACATTAAAAATGTGCATGCAGAAATACTTAAATCTCATTTCCTAACAATTTGTGTCTCTGTTACTACATATTCGCTCCACCCTCACCTGGGAGAGCACTAGCCTCCCTCACAGCCTCTAGCACTTCCCCTTTTCTCAAAATGTTCCTCCCTCATTTCCTAAAAGCCTTTTTTTAAACTCACTTTGTCTTCAATTTTCTCCCTTGAGGAGGGCAAGAGGAAACATGTGCTGTGGCTGATTCTGGGCTGCCAGGATGCTGGTTCCTTGGATGTACTGGGATACTAATTCTATGGATCACACTGTAGGTATTTTAGAATCAGTTTTCATTTGCTGCAAGAGCTTTCATGCTCCCCATAATAGTTACGTCAAAAAAAGCTGCGTGCATTAATTTCAAATCTAAATATTGCTGCTGAGGGGCTGCCACAACAGGTAACTTGAGCTCACTTATCTTCTGCACTGGCTATGCAATATTTAATTATTCCTTCTTTTTGCATTTGCTGCTTTTCCAAAATCTTCCAGGAACTTCCAACTGCAGAGACTTCAGTCCCATTTACCTTTCTTTTTTTCAACTGGCCATCTGGTTCAAAACTTATTAGGGAAGGATTGACAGAGAACATAATTAAATAAGCCTTATTTCCTTTCAAATTCAGGCTATCAGCTTGCTCTGCTGTAGGCAGCATTTCACAGAGAAAGCCAAACACAGATCAGTAGGATTGTGTTTATATTATGCCAGTTTCCAAATTCCTGCTTCAAGCCATTGGAAAACTAAAGCTGCTAAACACATCTGAATTGCTTAACATGTAATAAATGACTATTTCACCTATCTTGTGACTCCCTCTATTGCAAGAAAGAGACAAATTGACTTTGCTTGAAATCACCTGCCTACTTACCTATCTGTGTTCTAGTTTCAGTCTAAAAACTCCTGCTTATCTCCAGCCAGTATATAACAGTCTCAACATCAAGAGCTGTTCTTTCAGTTGGTAACTATATCTATTAGTGTGAACATTTAACAAGCTAACTGGGGCACAACAATCCCAGTTTTTTTCTTGCCGTTATCACTGTAACGTTTTGAGAATGAAAGTCATATATGTACACACCCCCTCACATCCTATTCTGAGGTCTCTATGTACACCCCGAATATGGTTTTGCATAAACCTTGTACTATCTTCCAGCACAGCAGAGAAGATCCCCTAGTCAGCACATTATTTTTTGTAAAAATGAAATTTTCTTATTTAGGAACAAACCAGTATAATTTGCCTTTAGTGTGATAATATTCCTTTGGGGATAAAATTGATGTTACTAAAACCCACCTGAGTTCTGATTCAAAGTCTAAATATTCCTAGAGATGTCATAACTAATATGTAGAAATTCCTGAGCTCTGAGCTTTCCAGTAAACTTTCTGTACATAATATCCTCAGCTTCCAGCAATTATATACCACATGCTGTTATAAATTTGGTT
The DNA here is from genome assembly GCA_013397055.1 of Pachycephala philippinensis. Lineage (NCBI taxonomy): Eukaryota > Metazoa > Chordata > Aves > Passeriformes > Pachycephala > Pachycephala philippinensis. The sequence continues at coordinate 724,152 of VWZT01001853.1, read as the reverse complement.
TTAATGTTCTTTCAAAGTAAGGAAAGTTTACTTTAGCATGGAAAAAAAAAAAAATCAGACTGTAGGAAAGCACTTGCAAATCTGTGGTGATGGGAAAATGTTCACAGTGTCCCAGGGAGAGCCCCAAAGTCAATTTCTATGAAACCTAGTTATAGTAATATTAATAGTAATTGTAGTTATATTATTTAGAAGCACAGAAATCTCCATCATGTGTGGGGAAGAAGAAAAGTAGCTATTAGTCCTATTCACTTGCATGAATTGCACTACTTCATAATTTATCCTTATGTATTATTTGCTCATGTTTTCCTCAGATGTCAGTGGAATCCTGTTGTCTTCTTAGTAATGAAGGAAAATTAATGAACAGGTCTATGGCATGGCGTATATATGGAGTACCATGACTGTATGGACAGTTTCGTAAGGAGGAGGTGGGTATCTGGTTTTAACTAATGATGTTTGCGGAGTTAAGCTGAAGGATTGGACTAAACTGGCCTTGGGTCTTTGCACACTGGAGTCCAGTCTAGGTTAGCAGCAGCATTGGCTTTACTTTTATGATCCAACAGGACGGAGGTAACAGCAGTTAAACCAGTAATAGCAGAAATAACCAAGGACTGCACTTCAGAGTAGGGCTTGGATTAGGGAAGCCTGGTGACAAAAAGGTATTTCTGCATTCAGCTGAGTCTGCTTACCCCGAGAGTGGTGTTAGAGGTGAGCAGTTTGTGGGGTGGACACAAATGCTAAACCATAGCAAATTGACTTTACAGGTTAGCCAGACTCCTGCTGGGCTAGTTTGAATACTTGTTTGGACTCTTAACTTTGATGCTTTGGGACAGAAACATTTCAGTAGCTTTGGTCTGACACACAAGCTCTGTGCATATCTTCATGCACCACGCTACTATGAGCAGATGTATCAGGGAAGATGGTGCACAGACACCTGAATGTCAAAAAACAAAACTAAAATGGCTCTGTACTGAAATTAATAAACATAGCAGGTGACCACTTGGCTCCAGTACTTCATGCTGACTGATGTTTTTAATTTGCCAGTTAAAAATAAGCAGAAGCATAGTCATTAAGGGCAGTTTCTCTCCTTGGACATATACAGATGACTTAGCAGAATCTGTCTGAACAGCTGAAGTGCTGTTGTACCACGGTTTTCAAAACAGTTTTTCACCTCCATAAAGTCAACATCTGGTTTCCTCTGCTATAAAAAAAACCTCTCTAAGAGCTACCATTTCAGGCAATTATGGATTTGCCTTATACTTTGGTATTGTTTATCTTACACCAAGGTATGACAATATACATACATACATATAGTGATGTACATTACACGTGAAAATCCAGTTTAGTGGGGTTTAGGCAGGGATTCATCACACATTATGCTAACCCCTTGTCCAGGTTGCCTGAAATGGAACAGGGTCACACTTGGTTCAGCTGTAGTTTTTCAGCAGGTCTTTGGTGGCCTGAATAGATTTTGAGTGTTTTTCTCACATTCTTTTGTGCAGCCCTGTGGTATGGCTCACTCTCAGGATGTGCCTGTCATTCACCAGTCTTTACAGAAAGTCCCTCAGGCAAACGTCTTCTCCCATAGGTACCTTGGAAGTGTACCTAAACAAAGATGGAGTGAATCTGAGCCTTACAGCAGCCCCAGTGTTGCACACAGTACATTTGTGGTGAGCTTCATCTCACCCATGTTCAGGCATGTGGAGGTTGAACGTGTCTCAGCTAGATGCCTCCACGTTTAGTGGGCTCACACAGGTTCATCCAGAAGGCAGTTCCTCTTACTGGTGCCAAACACACTTCTTGAGGTGTGTCTTTGCCTTGTGAAGACACTTGTCTCCCTCCACTGATCAGAGAAGTTCCCTGGACAACTGGTTTGGACTAGATGGCCAGCTTTTAGATTTAAAAAATGTGAAGATAAATGCACCATGGATGACCACATAAAGGTCCATTTGGAAGGTTTAGAGAGACATTATCACTGATAGTGCTGGGTGCAGATTTACATTTTAGGAAGAGATCTCTATGAGAGGCAATGAAAATGTAGCTGAGGAGTTCAATGTATAAAAGGACTGTTCTCATAGCAGCTGTATTTTCCTCAAGTACATCTTGATTTGAACATCTACCAGAAAAGACATATGAGTACAGAAGAGAACTTCCATATTTTTGGGCCCTTTAGCATATATTTTAGTGTATTTTTATGTAAAAGTATATATCTCTACAGTTTGCTTCCCATGACATTTTTTTCATCTTGGTTTTTTCCCCTCATTTTCCTGAAAGAGTGTAACATAACTTTTAAGATGATTGTTGACTATAAACTAATATCTGACTTCAGCTCAGATGATTCCTAAAACTGTGCTGAAGTAGTATGCCACATCACGTCCCTGATATGGTATTACATTGCTAACACACCTCTCCACATCTAGCAGAAACAGAGAACTGAGATATAAGGGATTTAATGGGGAAAAAAATGCAGCAGAGTCCTTTTACAGAAAATTGCAGGTTTTTAAAGGTGACTGGCAGAGAATCTCTTGGATGTCGTTTGTTTCTTGTATGTTGTTGTTTAGTCTTACCATTGTTGTTTGCGTTTCCTTACATGTGCAAAGAAAACTTGAAATGTGTTATTTTTCTCAAAGCTAGCAACAATTTCAAAAAAGGAAGTGTCTTTTCAAACAGTAAATTTCATGCCTGCTAGGGAAAATGTAACAGCTGTGAGAAACACATACCCGGCCCTGAACCCCTTTGTGCCAGCAGCTTGTACTTTCAGCTCACTCATCAGTTTAACCACAACCACTCGAGTGTCAGTGTGTGTTGGTCAGAGGGAAGGAGGGTGGCCCTTGTCCTTGTGTGTGCTGTTATTTTGCAGCATGAATATGAATGAAGAGAAATAATGTTTTCACTAAGCATCTAACTGTTTTTCATAGAGCTTAGATTTGGGAAACAAGTTTTTATCCAAGGTTATACTTGCATATCCTTTTAGAAACCAGGAGAGAACTGTGAAGTTTGGAGCTGGAGGGAGGCATGAAGTCAGCTTCACGGGCCTTTTTTTCGGCTAAGAGATGTCATAATGGGAGAGCAGAGGGCAGAGCAACAATTTAGCACCTTTCTGGGCTGTGCTGCTGAAGACTGCATGTGTGCAATGCCTACATCAGCTGCTCACTGGCCCTGCTTCCTGGGAACTGTGGACCACTGCTATAGCCTTGTTGCCAGGACCTGTGCTAGTGATTGAGATAAAGTCCTATCAGAGAGGTTCAACGTGCTTTCTTCAGTAGTGCCACTCCCAGTCACGAGTCAAATAACCTTAAGAATTACACCCAAATTAACCTCTCCATCACCTTCTAGTTCATTGCAAAGTCTTCACTGAGGATGTTTTTCTTCACATAGCTATAACATTTGGATATTATTATTGTTTGGATTTTTTTTTTTTTTTTGAGATTATTCTGTAATCTTCTGATCCAATAAGGAACAAATACCACAAAAGCTGAAAACACATGGTCTTTCTGCTCCCTATGGCAACTATCCAAAATGATTTTGCCTCTGGAGATAAGACAAGAAATATGTAACAGATACACTGATTTATTGTTTTCTATACTCAAGCTAAGGTCTGGTAACTCAAACACAGAGGCTAGAGACTTAGTTCTCTGTTATATCAGTTTTACACTGGAATAAATCTGAGTGAGTAAAGAAGAAGTCCCAGTATACACTACATATGCCAGACTGGTGCCAGGGGTATCTGAACTGTTTTAGCCATTCCTGATGAAAGAAGTTCAGAGAATCACTGTAGGGCTTAAATAAAATGGCAGCTATTCAATATTGAAGATTATGATAATGTTAGGGATTAATGTCAGAGCTTATGCTTTAAATCCTTGTATAGTAGCATAAAGTTGGTTTTAAAACTTCTTTGGTCAGTGGGGGGCTGTACAGCATGACAGATCTTCAAGGCACAGAGTCCTTACATGCCAACTCTCCCCGCTGCTGACAGCTTGGCAAACCTCGCCCATCTCCTGTCACACCGTTCTGTGCACATACCCATGCTTTGACTGTCGCGCTCTTCCAGTTCTGCCCTGTCTCCTCTTGGGAATAAATCACCTTGCTCCCAGCTCTGCAATGCCAATAACCCAGTGCAGCCATTCTCCATTATGAACCTCAGCTCCCTGACCCCCAGATCCTAAGCTTGGCGAGTACATAGTGTTTCTGTGTATGGTATCTCTGGCCAGCTAGGGATGGAGGGAAAAGCCCACACCACTGGTCAGTGGGGTCTGCTGAGCTGTGCAGCCCTGAGGGAGAGTTTTGTGGAAAGCCACTTGAACTGGTCTTGCAGAAAATGTTTGTCTGGTGTTTGCTGTCCTCCCGCTGGAGGCCTCTGTCAGCATAAGAGAAATGGCACAAGTGGTTTGGTTGTGATGGGCAACAAAACAAGTGATACTGAGTTTATCCACTGAGCCACAGCATCAGGATCATTAGATGGCAGTACCCATGTGATGTCCACACACCGGGTCCTTTGCCCAGCTCTGCACTGTTCTGCTTGGTCCTTCCTCCTGCCCTCAGGGCACGCTAGGAGTGTTGTAGTTCCGTCTGTCTGTGGCTCTCAAGCTACCCTCTCTTTCTCCTCTCTCCTCAGAGAGGCTCTGGGGCGAATTGCACTGGGGCCACATCTCCAGTACTCAGGTGGGGGTGTGGAGGCGAGCTCCAATGCCACCTTACAGGCTGAAACCCCCCTGGGACAGCTCTAAACCCCAGCCAGGCCAGGTCAGTTTGAAGAAAGGGTTAGTAATAGGAAAGAAACTGTAAGGACAAAGTGAAAATTTGTAGGTTCCACAAAGATTATGATGTTAAAAATAAGTATATCCTAATTTTTTAAGGTGTATAATTAGACTTAAGTAGAATTTTAGCAGTTTTAAAATAAATGAAATGTAAATCCCAGAAGCTTGAGTTCCATTTGTTCTCCCTGGATTTAATTCTACTAATTTGTAAAATGGTCATGTACAGAGTTTTGTCACTCAGCTGCTAGCTCAAGGTGCCAGCATAAGGAAGTTGAAGAGTGAAATCCTACAATGATTTGTAGAATAAATACAATGAAAGTTTCAAAACTACAAGTTACCCTGTGCCATCAGGACAGGTGCCATAGTAATATTACGTGTGAGAAAATCTTGCAGCTTTGTAGCTGTGTGGTTCTTAGCTCCTGAAGAGCCACCATTAGTCACTCTTGAGTACATGGTCAAATGTTGTGTTGGCTCTTCCATGCAGGAATTAACTCACAGGCACTTGCAGTTGGACCACAGCTGGTTTTTTACCAGCCAGCCATTATTAATGCATTTCGGTCATTAAAACCCAACCTGGATTTGTCCTGGGTTTGTGGTGCTCAGGATATTCTTCAGCTGAGATGACTGGTTTCTGAGTCATGGGAAAAACTACATGTTTGTGAGTAGTTTGCAATGCATCTTCTCTCTAAATTTCTGATGGATCTCGGAATGCCATGTCTTTCCATCAATCATGCATGCTTTTGGCTTTCAAGCATTTTGTGGCAAATCTTATCTGCCAAATTTATCATCCTCTTATACTTCTGTTACTCTTCTCAGAGTGAGGATTTCAAAAGCAAATTAGAAGTTCTCAACATCTAGATGAGAGACAAGAGTAGGGAAATTATATCTTTCTGTATTTCCCTCTAGGATAGAGTGGTGCAGTTGAGAGAAACTGCACTTTTTCTGGAAAGAGATTCTGGGTCTTCTTCTGACTAGAACTTTTACAGAAGTTCTTGCCTCTTAATAGATACAAGTTGATCTGAGTTGTGAGAAATTCACACACTATTAATCATCAGATGTATTAATATATAGATTTGTATAGGTTCTCTGAAGTTTTTGCCAATCCAGCTTCCTAACATGGCTAGCCTGTTTCTGTACTTAAACCATAAAGAATATGTAATCTTTGGAAAACAAAACAAAACAAAACCAACCTGAAAGCCTCCTCCTATCATGCTGCTTTAAAATAGAAAGCTGACTACGGTGTTGCTGATTTGTGTCGCAAAAAAATACTCATTTTCAAAGCAGATAAAATGCAATCCTTTTGTTTGAGTGATTTGAAGAGTGATTGCTTCTTAAAAATGTATTGTTTAACATCTTTACCAAGATCAGCCTGCAAGAGGCTAGGTAGAAGAGGCAAGTCATTGCCCTGTTAAATGAACTTAATTGTGCTAAGGCATACTTAAGCAGGTGGACTTTTTAAAAAAACATTATTTATCCTCATGTAATTTATTATTTGGTACTCTTCTACTCAAACAAAAGAGAACAATATATTTAGAAAGCTTGTTTTACAATTTCTTTATCTTGTCCTGTTGCAGGGGAGTTAGGTGTAATTTGCAAGGATGTATTTCTGGTTGGTTATAGGGAGAGTGCTCTCACATTTTCTATTCTGTATACGTAAATTCACTTTTATATTTCAGATTAAGACATAACAGCCTTAGTCAGTGGCTTACCATGGATCAACAACTTCTATAATCAAGCAAAGCAATGCTGTTAGCCCTGCTAACACTCCACTGCATACCATGTGAGGGTGTGACCAACAGCAGCTGCTGCACTGCAGTGATGGATATTTTAGTGTCTGAGGCAAACTTACTCCATCTGTCAGGGACCTGTAGCCTCCATGGCAGTACAGGTATGGCACTCAAGTACCAGCACAGCACAATACATCATTATCACACCTTGCCATGGAACCAGGGCATAAATAGTCGGCGCCAATGTGCAAGTAGAGCTTGTCTCATCAGCAGCCCTTCTGAGCAACATCAACTGCTTGGTAAGCCACAAGTAGCTTGGAAACCGGGAGCTGGGCTCCTTTGTCACAATTATTTAATAACTGAAAAACCATGAAAGATCTGTGCTGACTTCCTAAACTAATAATCTAGGCACAAGTTCTCCATCCAACCCACGCCAGGTAAGTCAATCTTCTAGTTACTGAGCAAAACCAGCCTGCGTTGATACTTGGCTGTATGGCCCCAGTAGTCCTGTAGTCTCCTCAGAAAAAGAAAGCCTGATATAGATACCACAACACTTTAATTATTCTGCAATTCCCAGGGCTATAAATTTGTTATTCAACCCTAATCATTCTCCAAAATGTTTTCACCCCAGCGCTAATGGTTAGATTGCCCCATAACTGAGGCAGATTTTATGATATTTTGTCAAGTTCAATTGTGCTTTTAGTGGCTGGAAGGCTTCCATATAAATTAATCTCTTGTCTCTCCTTCAGAAAACAAGGTCATCTATAGCATCTGTTTAATATATGGCTCTACATCTATCGAGGCTTCTGGATCTTGCAGTTGCAAGTGACAATTTCAAAGTGTGCAATCCTTTGCTAATGTTAAAGAGCAAAATCTGCTTTAAGACAATTAAAACTACTTTGATTTTCCTACCTCCTCTGTTTACTCTCAATTAAATCCAAACTTATCTTGCTTTCTCTGCCTTGGAGGGTAAGATTTCTTTGGTGTTACCGCTCTACTCCCTGTTTGACACAGTTCTTATGCCCTTTGTTCTTTTATTCCTCAGCTCTTTCTCTGCTGCCCTGCCTCCCTTCTCCAGCTTTTTGCAGTCAGCTTGGAACCATGGTTGCACTTTCCCTACTGAGCTTTTCCCACACCCAATTAGACTTCCAAATATTCATTCCTGTCTTGTATTTGTCAGACTTTCTGTTTTACCTAGTTTCAGTATCCACGGAGACCCCCTTCACCTATGTTCTTTCCTAGCTAAGCCTGAGGGCTTCTTTCAGTTCAGATGCCCCTTAATGCAGTCTTCAGGACCACTGGCACTTCCCCACATCTTCTTCCTTTCCCTCTTATCCTTTGGTGAGCCTGTGCTCTCTGCTTTCTACTTTAATATCAAACACTGTTCTCTTCAGCACCTCCTCTGGTAGATCCTCCCACTCCCTCTCCACTATCTCTTGGCACCCTTCAAGTTTTCACCCTCAGTCCTCCTCCTTTTATCTTTATAGTCTCTATTTTGACTGCCTCATCCTCCCCAATCATTTCTGTTGCTTACAGCTATTTTTTTTCCTCCTGTTGTGAATTTTTTTCTGTGACATAGCTTCTTTGGTGTTACCTTGCCATTTCAAACTCTCTCCAGGTGAGACTTTTTTTAGCTGTCCCCAGGATGTTCTTTTCTCCCTTTTCTGTTTGTCCAGAATTTTACTGTCCTCCTTGTCTTGTAGTCTTACTGTTACCTTTGATTTCTCATTCTCTCTGTCTCTCCATCTACTCACTTATTAAATCTAATTATTTTATTCTATGTAGCATTACCAAGCCTATTCATGAAAATTTATCTTTATAGACAAAATACTTATCCTTTTCTGCCCTCATTTCTAATCATCCATTTGCTGATGCTGAAACAAATTTGCTAAACTCGTCTTCACCTCCTCTTCTAACCATGTCTTCATCCAATCTGAATCATTTCACCTGCTTCATGAGTCTTATTCTGTAACCCTTTTGAATGTCTTGGATAATCTGTCCCTCCAAGAACATCTCAGAATTTACCTACAAACCGCTGCCCGTTCTTCATCCCACTCCTCCCCCCTCCACCTTTTTTTTCTTTTCTTTGACTCCCAGGCTCTTCATTTCATTGTCCTTTCTTTCCAGGCTTCATTTAGGAAGGAATAAATATTCTAGGTCCTGTTTCTTCATCCTGCCTCTGACATGAGCAGGCAGATGAATGCCTTTAATGCTGTTGTGATGCTCACGCCTGCCTCCAGCAGACATACAATAGACTACAGGGACCATGGAGAGATGCAATGGGGTGAGGCTTCTCAACTGAATTTATTGTGTCCTTCGATTAAACATTGGTTTATTTACACTGCTTTCCAGAAAGTCTTGTATCAGTGCTACTGCAATTAGTATACTTTTTTCTTACCAGCCCAGGGAGATGAGGAGCAAAAAGATAACAGGGAGACAGTTTTTCTGTGTTCCCTATATGATTTGTATCAGATTAAGGTACTGTCTCATTCCTTCATGAGAAAAAGTAAGTGCTTCCCTGCAGAAGCCAGCTGGGAACATTAAAATAGGGCAATGGGAACTTGTAGCCAGCATTTTAGCCCTGAAATAAGCACTGTGACACTACACAAGTAGTGTCTTCGTCTTTTTATGTATTGTTTATAGGACTGTCCTTCACTTTATCTTACAGCAATAATGTTCATGGCATTCCAGCAAAAATGGCTTTTGCAGTTATTAAAATGCTGAGGTGTTTACTTTCAAATTTTCTGTTACAGCATTTTTTTTTCTCTTGGGCACCAGTCTTTAAAGAGACACATAAACAAAATTCAGTACTACTGACTTAATTCTGTCTCTTTCTAATCCTAATTGCTCAAGTTGGTATAATATCCTCCCAGAGACTAAGCCTCAACTGCATTTTTAAGGACTCTGTGAACTAGCACCTTACTTAGGCATCTTCCTGTCAGCCGCAGAAAAAGAAGTTCAGGTTATTACCACAGAACATGCACAGTGCAGATTTCCTGGTGCTGTGTTACCTTACTCTGACCCGCAAATGCTGTCACCAGGGGACAATGCAATAGTTATTGGATTTGCTGCTGAGTTTGCCAACCAGGCTGTCACCTGTATATCAGCTGTGATACACGGTTTTGTGATATAGATACCACAACACTTTAAACTAGACTACTCTAAAACGTTTGGATTCCTTGTAGGACAACTGTAAAATGATAATTTCCATTAACAATTAGTCTCTTCTGGAATTTAACGGGGGTACTTTGGAGGAAGAACACTGTCATGTGAGATCTCTGGCTGCATGATCTCTCCATTCTCCACTGCATTAATTTTGCTGTACCTTCAGATGTTGCCAAGATCGTATTTGATTTGCTTATGGAGAGGTGTTAAGTTGGCGTAGCAGAACTGGATTATTCACACATTTTCCTAGCTTGTGACTAAATGGCTGTATAAAATGGCAGTGAAAGAAAAAAGAATTAGCAATATGTAATATTAGCAAGACACCTCCCACCTACCAGCCTGCAATAATTGAAATTCTTTTCTCTCACTTTTGGAGGGAAAATACCTTCTATTTTACACTGAACATTTAAATGGTTATTTCCTGTTCTGCGGCTGTAAAATCACAGAATCATTTAGGTTGGAAAAGACCTCTGAGATCATTGAGTCCAAACTGTGAGGAATCACCACCTTGTCAACTACACCATGGCACTAAATGTCACATCCAGTCATTTCTTGAACACCTCCAATGATGGTGAGTCCATCACCTCCCTGGGCAGCCTGTTCCAATGTTTAATAACCCTTTTCATGAAGAAATTCATCCTGATATCCAGCCTGTATCTCCCCAGCACAGTTTGATGCTACATCCTCTCATCCTGTCACATGTTGCCTCAGAGAAGAGACCAACCCCCACCTGGCTACAGCCTCCTTTCAGGGAGTTGTAGAGTGATAAGGTCTCCCTGAGCCTCCTTTTTCAGGCTAAACACCCCCAGCTCCCTCAGCTGCTTCTCATCAGACTTGTGCTCCAGACCCTTCCCTGGCTCCATCGCCCTTCTCTGTACATGCTCCAGCCCCTCAATGACTTTCTTGAAGTGGCACACAACTGGCCACAGGATTTGAGGTGTGGCCTCACCAGTGCCGAGTACAGGGGGACAATCACTGCCCTGGTCCCGCTGGCCACAGTTTCTGATACAGACCAGGATGCCATTGACCTTCTTGGCGTCCACCTGGGCACACTCTGACTCATGTTCAGTCACTGTTGACCAGCAAGCCCAGGTCCTTTTCCAAGGACAGCCTTCCAGCCACTGTTCCCCAGCCTGTAGCACTGCATGGAGTTGTTGTGACCCAAGTGCAGGACCCAGCACCTGGCCTTGTTGAACCTCATACAGTTGGTCTTGGCCCATGAATCCAGTCTGTTCAGATCCCTCCGCAATGCCTTCCTACCTTCCAGCAGATCAACACTCCCAGCCAGCTTGGTATAGTCTGCTTAGTACGACCTATCAGGATTAAAGCCTGACAAAAATCTGTAGAGTAAAAATTACCAGCCACTGAAATCTACTGGTAACAGACAATAATAGAAATTATTAACATTCAAGTGTGAAAAGTTCACCCATTTTTTAAATTTATCATATGCACAAATGTTAATTACATTTTTAAACGCTTGAAGCCTACAAATTTTGAGAGCACAAAAGAAACTATAGTAACCTGTTAGACACTTGTCCTTTTCTTTTACTTTTCTTTGGCACCCTCGATAAGTGAGTGCTAATAGAGGGGCTGACAACACAAGTGCATTTCTGATGCAAAACACCAAGGACAGGGTGAACGGTCAAACCTTGAAGAAAAGAATGGAGCCTTTTTGTTGTGGAAATGAAACTGTGATAATGTTCCCAGACTATAAACTGGCAGCCTGGTGTGGCAAAAACCATAGGAGCTTTTTCAAAATCTTAATCAATGTCAGCAGATTTTTTTTCTTCCTGTTGGGGTTTTAGTAAGAAGTATGTGAAATTTTATGTGAACAGTTTGTTACTCTATATAGCTCTTAGCAACAGGGCTGAAGAATATAAAGGCAAAGACTTTATTGTCCATTCATGAGCCTATTAGCTCTATTAATGAGGTAAAAATTCTGTGGACTGGGGTGTTCTGTTTCCAAAAACTAAACAGCATCTAAAAACCAGTCTCTGCAAAAAGTCAGCTGTGAACAGGAATTCTTATCAATCTTTACATGACTGTCTACTTATGTCTGCTTTATGCACCAAATGAAATAGGCAAAACAGCCCGTCGCACCATCTGTCTAAGGAGCTTGGTAATTTAATGCCACCATTATTGTTAATAAATGTCTTATATTTCTATCAGTACCTAGATGTCATGAGTGAGCTCTAGGTCAGGTCAGTGGGCTCATACCTGGGGGTGTGTTGCTGGCCTCTCCTTCTCTGCCCCTGTAAAAGCTCTCCTCTCTCCTGCCTCTCTCTCCAGAGCATCATCCCTGCCTCCCCCATTTCGTACAAGGACAGTATGGAATCTTCTTTGCACTGTCTCCTTGTCTCCAAATATGGGGGAGAAGGAGGTACATTTTCCAGACAGGGGAACCAGTCAGGGGGAGGTACAGATTACCACCAACATTTATTGGAACACATCTTATGAGTTACGCAATTATTAATAAGAGAATAAAGTATCACACCTGTTAACAGCAGGTAATTGTTGGTACAGTCCACTCAGTTACCCCTCTCAGTCATTCATTTTACCCAGCTAGAGCAGCAGTGGAGAGGCCAACTCTGGGTATTCACTGAGAAGCAGAGGTTTGTAGTAATGCACCAGTAGCTTTTAGAAAGGTGTTTTTCCTTCCTTATATCAACGTTATATCAACCCTGTAGACCGTGCTCAGTGTCTACAGATAGCAGCCACCACCTCCTTGACTGTGGTGTGAGTTACAAAGCCCAGTGGTGATGTTCTTGTGTGGCAATGGCCTTGGACAATCTGCAGGCTCTTGCTGTTCTATCAGCTATCTCAGATTCAGGAGAAACACAAGTCTCCAGAACTTATCATCTTTTGTGAGACTTCCACGTGCACTCTCTCTCCATATGCACTTTTCCTCTTGTTTTCTGGTAACATCTCCTGTGTGTACCCATGTGTCTATCTACAGAGCCCATTCCCCAAATTCACCAAGAAGAGTGGGTTGTGGCAAGGATCCATAAAGCAGCCCTTCCTGTGTCCCCCAGCAGAGTGAAGCGAGTGCTCTGTTTATACAATCCTGTAGAAAATTCCCATGTAGGGATAGGTCTATGCTGCATATTGCATCATGGCTCTGAGCGAACTCAAAACATTAAAAGGGTCCCCACCAGTTCAGCGTGGTCCTTCATGCATCTCAGAGAAGCCTGGTGACTTTGCCTGTAGAAATGTCCTCTGCAATGAGACATGTACTTTAAAGCTAGCACAGATGTCTCTGTCCTGCATGGCTACTTTGCTGTACCCATACAGCCAGATAGAGCATTTGCCCTGAAGAAAACAGATTTGGGGCCAGTACATAATAAAGAAAAATGGCAAAATGAATGTAGAGAAGGACTGAAATACACTGAAGGTCTCAACCCAGCTTGCAACATGACACTACAGATCACACTGCAGTGAATCAAACCCCTCCATTTTCTCAACATTTGCATTACTGAATTTTTTTTACCTTAAAAGCATAAAACAGACCCACAAGATATAATCAAGAAGTCAATGATAGATCTGGGCAAAGAGCCCAGAAATGCCTTGTGCCCAATTGCCTGTCCCATGCATTAAAAATTCATTATTGTTTTTAATTTCTTCTTGCTGAAATGAAAACTATTCTTAAATTCAACATAAAAGAATCTTCATTGCTAAAAACTTCTGCCTTGATTCAGCTGAGACAAGGCACAGTCCCTACACAGAAGGTCTGAATTTGGTCTTGCCCCTTTCCTTTGATGAATTCTTTTTCTGGAAAGTCCAGCATACATCTACCCCATTAAACACGAAACATGAACTTCAGATTTTTCAGCACTAATTACTCAACCAGACTTACCAGGTCTACTGAGGCCCCCCCATCCCTGCAAGTATTTGAAGACAAGATCAAATCCCTTAGCAGTCAATAGGATGGAAATGTAACTGATTTGCATTTGTCTAATATTGCCAGTTGAAGGATGAGCTAGCTCTTCATGCATTTTTGCACTGGAGGTGGCCAAGAATTGATAAAATATGTATTTTGCTAGTAATTTTACACAAGCTTTGCAGGTATGTCAAGGGAAAAGATTGAAAATAGCTGTAAGAGACAGAAAAGCAGCTCTCCCTAGCAATGCACAATCATTCTCTGAATCTGTTGTTCAGGGACTAAAATGAGCAATATAACCATCTTGTTTTCCCATTTCTGCCTATGAATAGTCATATTTTGCACTTGCATCTGTATTTGTAACATTTTTGACCTAATCATGAAGCAATATATATGCAGGGAAGATAAAATACAATTTTTGCTCACTGACCTTTCAGTCCCATAACATATAAATTGTTTAAGAAAGTCTGCTGAATATTTTCTTGTCTTGTGTCACTGGAAATTTCATGCTCCCTGTGAGACTCACTAGGACGTTTAATATAGACACTGCGTGGTATGCTGATTGATGGGACACACTGCAACCCTGACAGCTTTCTGTGATTTAAAACAAGAAACCACAGAAAAACCCAAGGAGCACACAACATTTCAGGAGCACACGTTTTTGGAGCCTCGTTTCATCCCCATGATGGCCTGGGCTCCCTTGGGGCTGGTTTCAGGGTAGGGCCCCTCTCCAGTCACCAAGCAGCAGGTCCCCACCCCTGTCCCTCAGGGCCATGGCTCCAACCCATTAATACATCCTTCACACGTAGGAGATGAGAGTGAGAGATCGTGCTCTGTAAATGTGGGTCCCCAGGGCCATATTCTTGTGTGGTGAGAAAAGCCATCGAAGGTGAGCTGTAAATGAGAGGCCGAGTCCTGGAAACAAATTGGTTGCAGTAGCGTTGTGTTTTACATCGGTAGTCTTGAGTAAAATTAACGTGGAACACTCTTATAAGGCAGCAGTATGGTTTCTCCAACTTATATTTTTATTTAAAAGTAGTTAAGTACCTACGTGTCCCCGCAGTGGACAGTGCTAATGTGCACTGTGAAACCACTCAAGGTCCTTGCAGCTGCCTCAGTTAATATAAGGGAGGGGCTGGACTCAGCAGCAGGTAAACTGTGACTTGAACTGGGGCATCCTGCTAATTGTGTTGTTAGTTTCACCTGTAACGTTAAATTTGTCCATCTCCTACTAGCAAAAATCATTATCAGGTGATGTTTTGACTTCAAGGAAACTGAGCTGTTGAGAAAAGATCAATCCTAGCCAGCAGCTGCAGTGAGAAAATGTTGAGATTACAAGTCACCAATGCTAAATCCAAGAATTCTGGTTACTTCACTCATTTAAGCTAATTGACGAGTTTATCTTAGTACTTGTGAACTCAGCAGAGGCCAGCTAGGCTAAAAAGCTACTGTCCAGGTGCATAAGAAAGGTTTGATTAAAGTGGAAGTTAATGAAGGAGATCCTGTGCTAGCCCTGCTCCCCAGGTTTCAGCCCGTCAGACAGAGCAAGAATCCCAGCCCTGCCCAGCACAGACAGCTCAAGATGAAATGCTGAGGAGCTCGGCACAGGGCACACGCCGCAGCAGGGGCTTTTCAGGCTGCAGAGTCTGGCACAGTGTGTGGGGAGGGCCCTGTGGCAGCTCGGAACAAGCCACTTGCCCAAGGCTCCTCTTCCAGCACTGTTTCCTTTCCATCTGCCTGAGGCAGCTTGCCTTTGGAGACTTCTGGTGTAAGAAGGTGTCCTCTACAATGATGATGTTCATAACTGGAATTCTCCACCAGGAAATATGCTCAATATGGTGTGTGCTTTTGTCATTTATTCTGTATTTGCCTGATAGTTTGTTTTGGTTTGTTTTGGGGTTTTTCTGGGTTGGTTTTTTTTTTTTTTAAGGACTCTGTTCCATGTAAAATATGGAAAGGAACTAACACTGACGCTTTGAAACCCAAGTTTCTTTGGTAATTCTTCCACTATGTCAGCGAATACTAAATCTCCAGTATATCTCTCTGCTTTTAACTTCCTTTTCAAGAACATTCTGAATGTAAATGTCTGTAGCATTGTCATATTAATAAAAAAAAAGGAATTTCAATTTAATTTGAAGCAATTATTCAAAGAAAAGTTCTAATAAAAAATTTATAGACACTAGTTAAACCTTAATAATATTCAATATATTAAAATACTGACAATGATTTATACCCCGTCATAAAATAGAAAGAAGAGTCAAGTAGCATCCCTATCCCTTTTTGCAGCCAATTTCATAAATCTACATCAGAGAAAAGTACATTCCTAGTCCAATTAAATGTGTGTAATGAAATATTTACATGTACTTTATGACTTTGGGTTATTGAATTTTTAAGAGTTAAATCCAAAACTGGGATTGTATTTCCAGTACATATATTTTATTAATTGTGCCTACAAATACGATGTACTTTCAGAAAGATACTTTCAAAGTTATTATGGGAAAAAGAAGAATAGAGACTATAGGAAAAAGCAAAATCGGAAATATATAGTCCCTAAAAGTCAGAGATGTCATTTGCACACCCTGGTTATGACACATATGATACAATCTCAAAATTAATCTGCTTAGTGTTGCCAGCAAGCTGAGGATGTGATCCCTCTCTTCTGCTCCACCCTGGTGAGGTCACACATGGAGTGTGCGGGATTCCCCAGTACAAGAAGCATGGACATACTGGAGAGAGTCCAGTGAATGGCCATGAAGATGATGAATGATCTGGAGCATCTTTCCTGTGGGGAAAGCTTGAGAGAGCTGAGACTGTTTAGCCTGGAGGAGAGAGGGCCTGGAGAAGAGATCAGCGGGATCTTATCAATGTGTATACGTCCCTGAACAGAGGGTACACAGACAACAGAGCCAGGTTCATTTCAGTGGTGCCCAGTGACAAGACTGGAGGCACTGGACACAAACTGAAAGGTGAGAGGTTCCCTCTGAACATGGAGAAACACTTCTGCACTGTGAGGGTGACCAGTCACTGACACACGTTGTGTAGGGAGGGTGGAGTCTCTAACTTGGAGACATTAAAAAATCTCGACATGGTTCCAGGCAGCTACCTCTGGGTGGTCTTGCTTGGGCAGAGGGCTTGGACCAGATGACCTCCTTCTGACCTGTCACTTCCAACCTCAACCATCCTATGACTCCTTGAAAGGAACTGGAGCTGAATCACTCACCCCTGTGTTCCCAAAGACCTAAATTAAATGAGCTTCCTCTGTTCTCCTTGCAGCCATGTGCTAATCTCCAGTGATCCTTCTCCATGACAGTGGTGGTTGGTTCAGACAACTATTGTGTGTTCATGCAGTTACAGGCTTTCAGGTGATAATTGTTATTGCCCATGACATCCACATCAAACCCATTTGTAGGGTGACACTTCAAGGTAACAGGGATAACACAAGAGTTCACCAGTCCAGCACATCTTTTCCCAAGTGACAGATTATAAGGAACAACCTTCATTTTAATATTTCCTATCTTGGAATACTCAATTTTACAGACATTTTCAAAATTTCATAGAAAAAGTTAATTATTTTACCACATCTAATTCCATTTGGTAGGTCCACAAAGGACAGTCAATAGACATTTAGTTACACAACCCAGGCTTCCACTAGATGAATTCAAGAAGCAGCTGGTAATGCTTATACAGACCAGCTGCCCAGCAAAGGTTTGAAGGACACCCTGGGGATTGCTGAGGTTGGTGTGTCAGTCAAAGGCAGTAACGCAGATCATCAACTGTGGGTTCAGTTCGTGGTTCTTGGGGCGAATCCTACTCCGATTTTTACAGATAGGCATGTAGTGCATTTGGGATGTTAAGTTAGTTTAACAGCATAGACTAATTTCTGTTGGAATCATATGGTGCTGAGTCCTCTCTTTCCAACAGTGGAACAAAGAAGTTGGCTTTTGCAGTTATGCACTGGCCCTCTGTGGACCTCCCAGGAGTGCTGTGGGCTGGCAAAATCCAGCAGGTCAGGATAACAGGAGTGGGAACCAGGTGATAATGCTCAAGGATGTGCACTGTGCACTGCAGCAGCAGAGACTCAGGGAAGCAGATTCCTTAGAGCTAAGAAGGTTTTCCTTCTTCCCTCAGTATAATTGTTTGTTTTTCCTGGTCAAGAGTGATTTCTGAAGTGAAAATTCACCCAGAGTTATGAATCTTTTCCCCATGGTGTGCTTGCTGTAACTGGTATTTATAAGTCTTTTCAGGGGCGATGAAGCATACTCAGTGCAGATGGGATGCCCAGTGCTATTTTCAGCAAACATCCTTTAAATTCTGCCAATCACCATTTCTACAAATCTCATATATATATACATACATTGTATTTATATATAATGAA
Source organism: Pachycephala philippinensis (assembly GCA_013397055.1). Lineage (NCBI taxonomy): Eukaryota > Metazoa > Chordata > Aves > Passeriformes > Pachycephala > Pachycephala philippinensis. Next base: position 706,254 of record VWZT01001853.1, on the reverse strand, counting down.
TATATAGAAAATGTGTATAGAAAATATACAGTATAGAGATTTAAAAATATGTATATTTTAGAAACTTGTCATTTTCCCAAAGCAGAAGTTTTTCATGGGCACAGCACAAATTTTGCATTTCCATATTGCCATGTGTAAACATAAAGAACATGTAAAATATTAGTTCAAGCTCTTGCAGAGTTATTGATTCTTTTCCCCAGTATTCAGAAACATCTGAACTGGCTGTTCAAAATCTAAGAACCAAAACAAAAACATAACCACCTAGAGTAGAGAAAGAAAATGTACTCCAATTGGTTGTGTTTGGCAAAATATAAGCCACTGAAAGCAAGAACTTCATGGCAAAACATCAGATGGCTAGAATGATCAGGATCACCTATCATCATCCACTGATGATTTAGCAGAGTTAAAGTGGAAATTGGTGTTGACTGTATTGAAATCACATTATGGTTTCATTTTGCATTTATAGGAAACATCTGGTAGTGCTGGAACTTACTCCTACTTTAGGTCTCCTAAATCTTGTACCTCATCCCTGAAGTTTCTGAGACACTCATAGTAATTGGCAGCTTTCATCCTTGCAACAGAACTCTTGCCCACGCCTAAGTCAACATAAATTTACTAAGAAATTAAAGGCGTGCAATAAGCATTAGAAAACGTGCAGCATTTTCTGTGGCATTTAATTCTACTTTAAAGACTTTGCATGATAAGCAATGTGTGGTAGTTATTGGTAAGAAGAAAACATTAAAGAAAATAGAGAATTATGGAAGAATTACTTGTTTAGGGGAAAAAAAACTTACATAGAGGCTGAAGAATTAATTTTCCAAGGATTTATGAATTGATGTGGGAGCTGGAGGTGCTTTTAACAAAAATTATAGAATTTAAACTTAAACTCCGTAAGTTGGGGCTATACAAACATTTTGATTACAATAGCCATCATATACATAGAGAAGCAGACTTCTGGATCTGCATGCTTGTATCTCTCTGCCTGTATTTATTGTGTATTTGGAAGGTATGTGCAGTTAGATCTTACACTCCAGGACATACAAAATGGGCATAAAGGGCACAGTCCTGCAAGATGCTGGTACTGTCTCTATTCATTACCACACTAAAATGGCTCTCTGCAGTCACACACCAATGGGCCTTGTGTGATGTGTTTAGTTAGGAAATGTGCTGAAGGGATCTGGTGGGCTTGGTTCAGAGACCAACACTTCACAGCATAAAGTCTGTATTAATTCACACACTTGCATTTGATTCTATATTTCTGCTTTCAGATTGTTAACTTTTTGATCCTAATTATTTTTGCTTCCGTTTCAGATTATTTAGGTATCTGATAAGTATACATCCAGTGGTTGCTTCTCTAATGAGGGATTATTTTGGCTGCTCTGCAGCTAGCAGGAATGCTATATCACTTGAAAATGGTATGAGAAGTGTCTATTTTTCTAATGAGTTTTATGGCAATTACTTTTATGTTTCCACCCAAATGTATCTGTCTGTCCTAAAAGAGTCATGGTATAATTTAGTTTGATGGTTATCTTCTGCTAATAAAAATCTTTTCTTCATGTCTTTAGCTGAAGGTGCACTCCCTGAGTCGTCAGCTTGCCAGGACTCGACTGGATCTGAACCCAGAAATGCAAAGACTGAGCAATGGAAATGAACTGTCAGCAGCTTTTGAATCCAAAGTGCTGAATGGTGCCGTGAGCCCAGAATAATAAACTGTGTTTCAAGATGCAGACCCTGTGGATGAAATATATGTTCCATAAATGGTTCTGAGAACAATATTAAGGATAAGCTCCACAAGCTTCTTCATCCAATTTGGTAGCAGAACACATGGCATTGTTTGGAAATTACAGAACTATTTCAGCGAGGGTATAGGGGAAAGTTATGTTTATATTAAAAGTTTGCAGGTTTTCTTTTGGGGAGAAGAGTTTGCTTTTTTAAAAAAATGTAAGAAGTATGTATGTATAGGAAAAGGCCTTTGTTTCATTCTTGAGTAATTCTTCATACATTTAATTTTTTACAATTTTTAGTTCTTTAAATGTCTATGCTGATTTCTTCGAGATACATGTCACTTCAGATGTTGATTAGTTTACACTTTCTTTCCTGAAAATGAATATTTTAACTGTGTCTCGTAAGTTGATTAAAAAACCCAAAAACAACAATGTTAGCACCAAGCATCATTTTAACTTTCATTCCTAGATTCAAGTAGCTAAAGGATCTGAGGATGATTCATAAATGCAGAACTGGCTAAGCAATAAAAATCAGTGCATATAAAACGTATGTAACTGTAAAATTTAACATTTAGTCATAAAAACTAATGTCTACAGGCACAGGAGAAGCTGAGTTATTAACCCTTTTACTGCATGCAGGGCTTTTTAAGAGGTTTGTGGAATGGACAAATTTTATATTCATTTTGGTAAACATGCTGAGGAAAGACCATATTGTATTATCCAGCAACAAAATCTATTAGAAACTGTTTATTGTCTTCCCAGTTATTTCTCAGAGAGGACAACAAGGACAGGCAGGCAGTCTTCACTTGGAGGTCATACGTAATCACACAGTTCAGAGATTCTCTGGCAGGTCTCTGGACTTTTGTAGTGGTCCAAAAAAGCTGCACCTTATGATCCAGTAATTGGATTGTGTGTCAGAAAAAAACCGCAAGTAAGTGAAAACATGAAAACCAAGTAAAAACAAAGCTCCAGGCAGGGCAAGACAAATTTAGGCAGAGTAATACATGCAAGCCTCTGTTCTGAGACACTGTAATCTTGGTTCATGTCCAGCAATGGCAACACTGGGCTGCCAGAGACCATGACTTCATGTCAGCCAGAGCTGTGTGCTGGCTGGTTTTGCCTTGCGTTCCCTGCCTTTCCCTCTATGGATTGGCTGAAGGAAGCAGAGAAGACAAAGCAATTCATATTCTGCAACCATTGCCTCTCTAAATAAACGTGGGTTTTATCTCTGCCTGGCAATGGTAGGCTCAACTGCAGATTTGATGGGAGAAGCTAACAAGCAATTTACTTAAATGGGTACATATTCAAGGCCCAATTTGTTTCTGACTGATGGCAGTAGTAGTTTACCACTGGCTTCAAAGAAAACTAGATGAGTATTGCTCAGTGACAGTAATACTGCGTCTTCCTCTGTATGCAGCAAATAAACTCCTAGAATTATCTCTGTAAATGCTTAACAGTGTAATGCAGCTTTTGTCTTTGCAAAAGATTTCACCTTAAAATAAACTGGAAGGTGTTTTCCATTTTCTGCATAGGAGAAAACCCTACTACTTTGATCATACATCTTTAGAACTCCTCTGTATGTCTTTTGCCAAATGCTGCAGTGTTTAAATACAGTTAATACTTCTACATCTTCAATACCACATTCAATACCTGTCCCAGTGAAGGCATCTCCTCTTGCTCTTCCTGTCTCTCTCTCCTCAGAGGGTTCTCTCAGCCCATCTGTTTGGTTTTTTTCAGTCCTGAAAGCTCTGCCTTTGAGAGATGTGACCACTCCATGCACGAAGTCACCATCCTGTCTATGCTACTGGGTTGCGACATCTATCCTGTGTTTTTGAGAAGGCAAATCAAATTCTGTACACAGACCTCTCGCAGAATGTTAAAAACTTTAGTTGCCTGTGTCCACAGGACTTGCTTGTGTGTGTGTAGCACTGGGCTTGCTGGCAGTGCACCCACAGTTCTGCCCAGAAGCAGTACTGCAGTCCTGCCCTGACATTTCCTCAGCTGATGTTATGTTACCATAAAACTTTTATTTGCTCAGGATGATGCTTAATTTTGTCCATGTATAAAGTTGATAAAGTACTTGAATACACTAGAGGACATTTTCCTAACACCACATGGTGTATTTATAATGTGTAGACATTTTTTAGAGAGAAAGAGTGGCTGAAAGAGCACCAGAGCATTGCAGAGATATGCAGGGATGTTGGGTTGGTGGCAGAGAAAAAGCAGAGTTATGACAGACAGTGGATATTGTGGTTGATACCCTATTTTCATGCTTCCTGTTAGCATTTCTGGAACAGTACTAGTGTGATGCAGCTGAGATCATGTCCCTCTGCAGAGAGGAGAGGTACAGTAATAGCTCCAGAGCTTCTCCATAAAGAAATTAGATAGAAATGACTGAAGACAGTTTGCCCCAAACACATCTAATACCCCAGGGCCTCCTCCCAGTGGTTCTGCTCTTAATAGTCCCTCATTTGTTTGGACAGGACATCTACCTACGGATTAGGATGTCAAACTTGCCCTTTAGGAACAATTCACTGCCACTTTCAGCACTTGGAGATTTTGGAGCCAACTCAGAAACAAGGTGGTCAGCTTCTCAAGTTTGTTTGAATGCAGATGTCAAAAGTGTATAGGTGATGTGTCTCAATGCAGTTTGCTGGAATCCCCTGGCACTACACAGCTTCACTTTAACACAAAGTAAGCACCAAACAGTGCAAACTGACTTACGTGGGTGGAAGATACCCGTGAGAGCAACCCAGGCTCAAGGTGAAGGAAGGCAGAAGTGGGGCTCACATCATCTCAGCTCTGATTTAAGGAACAGATGCTAAAACATGTTGTTCATGGACAGTGAAGATGGGCTTTTTCCCACGGATATTTTACAGTGTTTTCAGTGCTAGTTTTGCTCAGTTCTTGAAATACCTGATGTGAGGAAACAGGTAGTTCACATAAGGTATATTGAACCTTGTTAATTAGATGAAATATATTGAGAGGATTGAGTTATTCCCTATGTTAAAAAACTACTTATATGCAAAATTCTCTGTTTTCTGCCTGGGAACATGAGGACCTGTGTTGATTGCTTGCTGATTTTTTAATACTTGAGTGAAACCTTTTGGCAAAGACACAGCATCTTCTCTGCTTTTCATTTCTGTTTTTCACAGTTAAGCAGACAGAAATGCATACTTAACAACAACACAGAACTTTATTAGGCTTAGAGGCATGTGCAAGAAACAGCTTTAGAAAAATACTTCCAAGATGTGCTAATCATCTGCAAGAAGTAAATATGTTATGACAGAGTTTCGAATGACATGTAAATCTAAATTTCCCCATTAGAGTGGACATATGTCAAATTTTTGTATAAAAATAATTCATTATATATACATTTTAATAGCAGATAGCTGTTATCCTTGATGCTTATTAGCACTGATCTCTTTTAAGCTGACAATCTGTGAGTGGGTGGAGCTGTATGCAATCAAAGCATGGACAGCAGGGTAAGGGCTCCACAATGGAGCACTTCCACTGGGCCTGTGCAAGCTGGACCCCACCAGCACCAAAGCTGCCTCTGGCAGGATTTACTTGAATGACTTGGTCCTGGCAGGACTGGACCTCTGTGCTTCTTCCATCAACTACTAATATATGCAAACACTGACTCGAATTCCAGCTCCATCTTCAGTCTGCTAGAGATGGCTTCTTACTGTTTGATACCAAGAGTGAATAATGGCTTTTTGCCCTCTGTCCTTTTTACTTGAGAAAGAGTAATTCCTGACACAAACCCACATTTCAGTCATACCCAAGGTACAATGCCATCTTTCAGCCCTACCAGTTTTGTGCTACTCCTCTTCCATTTAGCTTTAAAAATGCAAACACTGACTGACTCTGGTTTAACAGTATCTCTGTTGCTAGAAGGAAGGATGTGACAGCCTCTTGAGATATGGCAACTCCAAAATGCTGCACATCTACTGTCTTCTGTTAGTTTCGGGGGGAACATCTCTTTGTCAGCCAGTTGATATAAAGGAGAGTTCGGCACAGCAAAAAGGAACTATTAAGAATTCAGTAATAACTTTGAAGCTAAGCACCCATCTACATTATGACACAGAGACCAGCAGGAAGTGTTTGGTACTTCTCATCTCACATTTTCTCTATTTTGCAGCATTCTGCCCATACATACATTTCAACAGAAAATCGCTCTGAAATTAAAACAAGAGTGAAGAGAAGTTGCAAACAAGAATAAATAAGAAACGGGACAACGACACCTTGAGGCTCTCGGTTATTAGAACTGATTTCAGCAAGTGCCTCGGAATGATCTAGCTGTTTGTCTAGACTTTCTAAGACAGGTTATTCAAGGGCACACACAGCCTTTGCCAGGACTGAGCTCTGCACCATGTGGCTCTCAACCAGCTGTGGAGCTGGAAGGCTGTGTGCTCTTCCTGGCTGAGGTCCTTTGGTCGCCCCACACAGTAAATGTGTGCCTCTTAGTTCTCTGTATGCCAACTTCTACTCATGTTCCACTCCTAAACAAAGCGCTTGCATCAAAACAGGTGACAACTGTAACATTATTGCATTATATCATTGCATAAAGCACCATGGTTCTATCAAACCACGGGGGAAAGAATCTTTTGGGAGCATTCTGCAAGTGTAAGTTGAAGGCTGTTGACTTTCTTGCTGGCAAAACTACACTTGTTCGTGGCTTTTATTCCTGGCAGGTGCTTCTGGAGCTGGATCTTTAAATCTGGCAGCGCAAACAGCTGCAGCCCGTGGTGGCCCTTTTGTAACATCTTTCTGCTTTCCTCTCTTTCCATGGACAAATCCCAAAGCTATGTGTCTTTTTCCTTATTGCTGACATAATGGTGCATCCTTCCAAGAATAATGAAAGCAGGCAGGCAACACAATAGCTGGACTTTTGGCTAAATATTTTGTAAATACCACATGAGTATTTTAGGATTAATGACCTGTGTGCATTTGACAGTCAGGGGCATTGTCTAATTCTCTGTCTTTTCACTTTTGCTGCCATGTTAAATGGTGTCAACATTCCTTATATACAGAGGAATATTATTAATCTGATAACTGGTTCATCTGTTATTGCTGTTTTCCCAGGTCCATCCAGCTACCTAAGGTGATTAGTGCATTCCAGATGTTTCATGAACTTTAAATGTGTATTTAAGCCATTAAAATAATGTACTTTTTTTAATTTTAAGATTTTTGTTTTAAACCTTGCTGATAAATTAGCAGTGAACAGATCAGGAAAATTATTATTTTCTTCAGTCTAAGCAAATTTTAAGGTCACCACTGACAGTTGGACCAAAATAATTGTTTAATGGACTTTTAAGAAGAAGGTTGTGGATGCAGAGGGAAAAAGCTTCATTGCCAGGATTAATGCAACTGCTACTCATTCAGTAACTGCATGTGTTTATACGCTGCAAATGGAATAACACTCGTGGAAGGCAAGAAGGTTGTTCAGAATGTTTGTATTTTCAAACACAGCATACAGCAATTAAGAGGGTGAAGAGCTTGCTAAATACTGAAGTCATTTGATCACATGTACAAATTAAGTCAAAGGCAATGGAAAAACTTAGAAAAAAAGTACTGGGAAAGATGATAAAAGAAACCATTTAGGAAACATCTCCTAACAATTACAATCTCATTCATCATTGTTACTCAGGCAAAAACAACTTATGCAACAAGACTGTTAGAGGTGAACAACAGGCAAATTGGAAAATAGGACAATAGAAAATTTGATATAGTTTGGAAGAGTAAGGGGGCGGGGGGCGGGGGCTTAACAACTATCAGGAGAGATTCACATTGATAGTTCTTTGCCATACCAAGAACTGCTGAAGTTCTGAACTTTGAATGTGTGCTGAGAGTTAAGAATAGGCAACTGTTTTCTTGAAAACATATCTTGTTCCTTCTTGCTGATTTTGATGTGCCAAGAAGGGTAAATATGATATTTCTTTTTTCTTCTAAGAGGAACAGAAAAGAACTGCCCATATGGGCTTAACTTTCAATCACTAGAGTGAGAAATACAACAAATCTATAACTCCTTTTTTGGGATATCTTGGTATACATACGGGTGCAGGTGCAGAGCTCAAAAAGTATGTAAACACTAGTTTGTGTGTATTGATGTGGAATCTTTTAATCGATGCAGATGCGGCACTGCAGAGGGTTGTGCATGCAGTTTTTGGATGTCACAGCTGCCTGCAGTTAAATAATTGTGCATTGAAATAACTACAGCAGTGTCTGCATGTGTGTGAAGCACTGCACCTGAAGGCAGAACACTGTACTAAGTAGACTTCACGTGTGCTGATCCAAGACTATGTGGTACTGAATTTGCATTGAACAGAATGGCACAAGGCATAGATGGTATTGGACTGATCTACTGCAATATGCTGGTTTTGGAAAAAATCACTCCAAACCTTTCTTTCAGTTCATGAAAAGAGTTTACATCAGCAATTATAGCAACTGCCTGGTTTAGGTGGCCACAAAGTAAGAAAAGAGAATAGTCTATTTTAGAGGGCTTCACGGAAAGGGAAGAATCAGAAATGGAAGCTAATATGAGGGGGGGAAAAAGGAAGAAATAAATAGCCACTCAGATGACACACTCAGACCATTTAAATTAGACATGTATTTATTTGTATAATTTCTCACAATTTTTGACCATTAACATAGCTTGTACAAATACAGCTTTGGGCATTTTATTTCCCTATATATGATAATATTGTAAAATTACTTAAAAAGAAAATACTTCAAAGATTTATTATTATTTATTATTTTTCCAGTATATTCATGTTGGGATATCTGTTGTACTAGGCATTGATGCAGAAGAAAATAGTCTTTGTTTTAAAGCAATTACAGACTGGTGATGTGAAGATACAGATGCCTTAATTCCAGATAGTATAATCTGTGGAATGAAGCCCTAAACAAATAAAGTAGTAGGGATGACAGAAGGAAATTTACCTCTCACACAAAAGTCCAAGATAGATATGTGAGAATCACTGCAGTCTTCCTGTGTTTTGACAAAAATGTGCAATTTTGCAAAGGCAAGAATTTTGTCCTGACCAGCAGCAGGGAAACCACAGGGTGAGGAGAACCATTTGTCACACAGAAATTGTGAGATATGTTTGCATATAAACTTTTAATTAAAACTGCTACTCTTACCCTACTGCTGGTGGAAGCCATAAGGGTGACAAATTAGCTCACTTGCAACCCAAACAGTATGGGTGCTAACTGCTAGAGATTATGAAGCGCTATTAAGTCTGGAAGAAATCTGGTTTATGATCTTGCATAGGGATCCATGTAAATGATCCTGGTTTTTAACGCAGCTGTCCCAGTTCTCAGAAATACTGTGATGATAAAGCCAGCAAGGCTTGCAGTTACCCATGTGCTTACAGATTTGGCTCTAACTTGCAGTGATAATATAAGCATAGGTCCTGGTTAGCTCTGTAGCAAGTTTTGTGCTGGCAAATGCCTGTTCAGCTCATAGTTTCCCCTGCTTGGCAGGGGAAGGGGATCTCACTGCACAACATGCACCAGAGCTCACTCCTTAGCTGCATGATGCTGCCCTGAGGGTCTCACGGGGCTTTCCAGAAAAAGCATTGGCCAAGGCGGGCAAGGGCAGGATGGCCAAAGGAGGAAAATGTCTCTAACATGCTGCCACTGTTGCTCGGTGGAGAGGAGACGCTGCTCCCCAACTCTGAGAACTGCCACTGCACTCTTTGGGCTGTTATTGCATACAGTTTCACAATCAAAGTGGGAGCCAAGGAGGAAAGTGGTTCTGTCAGAGGTTACAGAACAAATCAACACAGGAGATAGGAAGACACTTACTCCTCAATAGGAGTCTATTGATTTTTTAACTGGTGGGCATATTTGGCTGCTGAAAGAGTCATAGGGCTCAAATGAGATACAAGAAAAAGTAATTAATAGCACACTTCAAAGATGAGTAATTTTGGCTATGCATCTTTCCACCCCTATGATTGCTTTTCTCAATTATTTTAATGGAAGATGGTGAGAAGTTATGTAGAGCTAAAAAAAAAAAAGAAGAAATGGGATTTTGTCTTCATGCATTGGGACATGCATTGGGAAGGCCTGTAGAAAAATAACTCCTGATCATCCACTGAAACAAGAAGGATGTCAATGTATTGCCCAAACACAGACATCTTGGCTTACTTGGGTGTCTCACCTAGTCTTCAGCTGCCACTCCAGGGTGAAGCACAACTCCCATGGGTCCCCTCTCTTCTCTTCTGGCCTAGTTTATCATCTCAGAAATGGATGTAAATGAAAATAAAGCTGCATTCAAGAAATGGTGCTCAGTTGCAGTGCAGGCTGTTTCAGATCTATAAACCAGTCAGGTTTGGTATTGCAGTGTAGTTAGTTCTCATTATTAGTTATGTCTACACCTTCTGTGCTTTGGGATTTAAGTGATCACTTGAGTTCACTTGAACTTTCATGAACAATAGTGTGTGCGAAATTCAAATGGCTAGAAAAAACACTTCCTTTCTTCTAGTTCATCTGTCATGTTTGTGGGTCATGCTGATCTTGGAAATGGATTGGTGCAGCTGGTCTGATTGGGAAAGAAGGAGAGATTTAACTACTAGACTGAGTTACTGATGATATCATCTGGAGGAAAGAGGCTTTCTTTCTCCAGAAACTATTAATCTCTGTTTTAAGCTAATCTCTTTCTCAGAGGCCTAATATGTTTGGGGAACTGTCTGACTGGAGGAACTGAGATAGAAAAGGGACATCTCCTTTTCTATCACATTTAAATTATGCCTAGAGAATTGTGCATAAATGGGAAACAGTTCAATTTCAGTAACTGAGTGACTCATACCTCATAATAAAGGCTCTTCCTCTGACTCTCCAGAGGCCAAAATCCCCACTACAGTGTCAATGGGACTGTTGGGAGACCAAGAGATGAGAAGAGCTTCTCAGTCACATTGTTAGGAGAAGACCTTAGCCACAGAGAAGTGATTTTGGCCATATAATTTAAGGGAAACTGTCACCAAAACTGTGGACAGACATTTTTGAATCCTCTGACAGGCTGTAGATACTGTTATTAAATAAATCATGTTTTAAAAAATTAATTTTGGAGACTATGGCAAGATTTTTAAAATGTCTGAATTTTCAGAAGTCAGTGGCAATATGTAATTTCATCTGAATTTCGATCACGATCTTACTGTGTTGAGATTATGTTATTAAAAATGTAATTTCTGCACTTCAAGAGCCACGGGATATGTCTGTCTCAGAGAACAGCCTTTCCCCATGCTGTGCTGGAGACCAGCAGAGCTTGTTTTTGTTGGTCTGGAGTCTTCCCCAAATGCAGCTCAGCACTGTTCCACCCTGCTGGGGTCTGTTACCAAAAATTGCTCCACCAGCTCCTCCTGCCAGGAAAGAGAAAATGTAGGTCACCATCTTCCTCTTTGATCTGTGAAATGCAGAGCTGCTCACTTCTGCTGATGGAAGTGTAATGCCTACTTAATTATAGAACCACGTCATCCTAGTCTTCTTTAATTAACTTAGAATTTTTAATGTAAGGAAAGCGTTCTGAAATTGTAAATCGGGTTCAATCCACAGTGAAGTGCCTTTTGCCTGGAAAACCAAGTATCACCCAGCAAAAAATACAAATACCATTAATTCTGAATACTTACTGCTCGTGTATGTTGTGGTACTTCAGATTTTCGGCTTCTATCATGTCTCTTTGGGGGTGGACATCACTTTCCTATCGAAATCTATATTGCTCTCCAGAGTAAATGCTCTGCTGTGTTAGTTGCCTATTTAAAATGTTTGTGCTCTTGATTTCTTATTTTAGGTGTGCCTGTGTGAAGTATCTGTCTGCCACTACATGTCTAAAAATATGAGAGAACGAAAACCTGTGACTATTAGACTTCTGGCAGCATTATGGCTTGGAGTGAGAACATAATGCAGTGGAATGAGATTACTGATTTGAGATGTACAGAACTATAACTGATGTGCTGTTGGTTATGTATGTAGGTGTATAGAGAGAGATGAGTACATATCTCATGGCACTGAACTGCTTCTGTAAGCAGACTTCCAAAGGGGCAATTTGTGAAAGATTGTTCCTGATAAGAGGTGATTAGGCAGGTGCACAGAGAGCTGGAAAGGGTACTGACTGTGGTACCCTGTGAGTTTGCTGCCATCCTGTCACTGTGCTCCTCTTCTGGGTCTTAGATGCTGGCAGCAAGTTCCCTTAGCTGTCTCACCAACACTTGTCCAAATACTGCATTTTCACCTGTAGAGGTATTGTTTCAGCAGCATCATAGATATTTATTTGTTGGATCAGCATCATATACTTCCTCAAAGTCTCTGAGAGTAATGAGTACAGATGAATTAATGAGTACAAAGAATTACTTTGTGTAGTCTTAGCATTCAGAACAGATAATCCTCATAAGTTTTGGAAGTACTGTTTCATTCTGTCACAGATCTACATTTGTGTGAAATGTGTGCCTGGATCTCACTTGAAATCAGAAGGAATTTGGAATTCAGTCATTGCTTCAGCTGTTTTCTCCGTATCTCTGTATGTCTGGCATAGTGATGCAGGTTTCAAACTCTCCTCCTACATTCCTGTCTCTGAAAATTACCACTCCAAGAAAGCTGCCATATCGTCCCTAATTGTGAAGGATCAGCACAGAGGAGCAGGTATGAGCTGCTGGTGTCATCTGCATGTACAGCCTTCTGATGCAGGAGGTCCTCAGTCGACAGCTCTGTGAACCACAGCATCATAACTGTGTGAACACTGCCTGGAGGCTAAGGTCATCAGGAGCCAGTGAGGGAGAGAGGACACAGGTGTCCATCTCCAAGGGTGCCATGAGAGACTGTGTTGGTGCTGCCTTCTGAGGCCAGGTCACAGATCTCCCAAAGCAAGTGCACTCTACCAGCACATGTCTGTAAACTTTTCTGGACACACTGAATATGTGAAACAGGGCCATGCTGAGCAGTGAGAGGGGGGGATGGAGAGAAGGGCAAGTTCGTTTTAGAGAAGCCTTTGTTCAGCTTGGCTCACAAATTACAAGAGGAAGGTCAGCCTGCTTACAAGCTGATGATCCACTGAAAGTTTGCTCATTAAGAGGTCCTCAGGGTAGGATATAGCTCTGAATCAGTTGCAAGTCCAAAGTTGACCATGATAAAGAGATGCTATATTTTCCTGACCAATTGTCTTTATATGTTGGTGATTGAACATTTATATAGTCTTTGTATAGTCCCACAGAAGACAATCTGCCCTGTGGGCCTGGAACCTGAAATAATACTATTTTCACTTCAGCAGAGCTCTAAAATTAACTCACAATTCATACCAATGGTAAAATGTCCTTCTTATGTTAGCTATTAAATAAGAATATTTTTCAGTGGAGGTTTATTTTGCCAAAAACCTTTGAAATTAATTGCATCAGTGAACTATGACATAGGTAAAGCTCCATATAAATTATTTGATACAAAATTAAAAAATAACAAGACAGCAAACCTGGAACAAATCACCCACTCTTTGATTGGATTTGAGAGCCCTCAGGTGACTCAGTTGATTTGCCAGAAAATGTGAATTTTAAAACCGGGCCAACAAAAAGCAGAATACACCCTCAACCTAAACCAAAAGCCATGCCTGAAAGTTTAACACACCAAGTTTTATCATATTCTCAGCTATGACTGATTGAGGTTTTTGCTGTTCTGTACTGCTCAGGGGTCTCTTTTAATTAATATCAAACATTGTGGAATGGAAGGAAATACATTAAAAAGAAAATTACTAAATTTTCCTCCAGCCGTTATTGCTAGATATGCCATGTTTTTGACTACTGATTATTAATAGAATTCTACACCAAAATTCCGATGCTGCTCTATTACATATCTCAAGAGGCAGAAGTGGTCTGGAAATGAGAGCTCAGGTCTGGGCTACTAGATTATTCATCAATCTCTTCCACAGTGTGACCTTGGGAGGCTGCCTCAACTTCCCCATCCCTCAGTTAAGCTAATAACCTCTTGCTTCCCATGGCTGCAATGAGGCTCGATTAATAACTCAGATTTGTTTCAGGTCTGCATGTACTTTTTTTTGTGCTGTAGACTCAAATGCACAACTCTCATCATACAGTGTCTGGGAAGGGAGGTTTCAGCACCAGAAAGGAAATCTCCCCAGTCCCTGCAGGCTTGGAGAAGGCAAGAGAAGAGACTGACTTTCAGACAAGAGGTCTACTATGCAGAAAGCCAGAAAGGGATGAGCATTGCCTGACAGCTGACCCTGTAGCTGAGCACCCTGTAAGAGCAGGAACCTGTCTGCCATGTGGGGACAGATGCTTTTCATTTTGTGAAACTTCAGCAAGGCATATTGCAAAATATCCACACTGAAAGGACATACATGTGCAAAATGTATCATAGAGTGACAAGCGTGAAAAAGAAGGGAGAAAGGTAAAGTGTATCTTTTCAGTTATGGGTAAAGAATCAGCAATTTTGTGAAACATGTAGGTGGTGCTTGTACAATTCTCTGTGCCCTGTGCACCCACAAACATCAGAAAATTTGCTCCTGAAAGCGCTGCTGTTCTAAAACAGTAGTTACCAGTCTTTGGAAAAGATAGAAAGCGAAAATGGGTTTCTGAGGTCTGATGTTGAGTTTTGAGGACAGAACCACACAGGAGGCTGGAGTCATGGCCAGAATCCAAACACTTCATTATGTTGTGCCATTTCCTAAATAAAAGTCAGTTAAAATGCATGAACTTGTGGTGTTCCACTGCAGTGTAGCCATTAAGCTTCTCTCTGCACATCAGGGTACTATTGGGTACTATTTGGCAAATGGAATATTTGTGCTAGTTGTGCAAAAAGACACCACAAGACCATACACATGCCCTGAATGTCCAGTGGGACACTTCAGAAAGTCTGTTGTCTGATAAAATTCAGTTCTGGTGAGTTTATGAAGGTTATGTATCTATAAATACCATATTGAAATAAAAACCTGAGTAGAGTTCTTCTATGACATCTAGTCTGCAGAAAAATTTTTGTTTTTCACACCAGCGCTAGCTGGGAACCATGGGTCTCAATGCCTTTGACTGAAAAACCCAGTGAGCTAAAACGTGCAGGCTCAGTGAACATGGAATCACTGTCTCCAGATTGAGGTTGGAAAGACTGACACAGAAAATGGAGAGTCTTAACCTGGATAATCTATATTTCAAGTGCAAGCACTATAGAACAGTGGGAAAGATGCAGTACAGGAAAACATCAGGGCTTCTAAGATTTCTTGTGTGAGAGGGCATTAAGGCCATGAAAAAATCCTAGCAGAAAAGAAGGAATGAAGAAGCAATCTGCAAAAACTTTCTCTTACAGGCCAAGAATCTGGAAAAGTGACAGAAAGTATGCAGTTTAATCTAAGCAAAATAAAGGGAAGTTGGACAAGGTCTGAGAAGAGTTGACATGCCCATGAGAAGCCTGAACTAGAGACACCATGAAAAGGGACGTCCAGGGGAAAATTCTCAGGAATGCTCAAGACAGGTGAGGATGCTCTGGTAAGGATGTACGTGAGGATTTTTCAGGCTGATCCTATATCTTATTTACTGACAAAACCAGTTTGGAGTTGTTTAGATTTTCTAGTCAAAGAGCATCCTAGTAGTCCCTCATATAACCAAGTGCTATCCTTTTTGCTCTTTTCCTCTACATCAGGAAGGATTTCTTCACTGAAAAAGTTGTCAAGCATTGGAACGAGCTGCCCAGGAGGTGGTGGAGTCAGCATCCCTGGAAGCATTCAAAAAACAACTGGATGTGACATTTAGTGCAATTAATTGACATTGTGGTTTTGGTCAAAGGTTGGACTCAATGATCCTGGAGGTCTTTTCCAACCTTAATGATTCTACAGTTCTTGATCTCACCCATTTCTATTTTTTGCAGAGATTCAGATATACTCTGAACTTGGTGGCTTACTTTCTTCTCTTAATGCCTTTTGCTGAAGAGTGAGATTAAAAATGAAGAAGTGCAGGAAGGAGAGTTTTGAGTAATGGAGTTGAAGCAATGGGTTGAGACAGCAGTGATGAGACCAAGAGCCAGACGTCCCAGCTCTCCTACCTCCTGCATAAGGCAACAGACAGTCAGGCTCTGCATGGAAGGGGTCCTCATTTGCAGCTGGAGTTTAGTCTTAGGAGAACATTGAAATCCCTGTGTGCTCTGTGTTCACAAGTAAGAGATCAGCCAGTGCTATAATATATAATGTCTGAGGCTCTTTATCATCTTTTTTTTTTTTTTTTTTTTTCTGCTGTGCAGAAGTATAGGAAATGTATTGGACTGGAATCTTTGTGTTACTTTGAACATTCAAAACTTATCATCCTGTGCAACCAATCTGCAACAGGTCAGTTGCTCTTTAGTTGTATGATCCTCTATTAGATGTGAGAGTTTACACAGAATTGTAGAATCATTTAGGTTGGAAAAAACCTTTCAGATCATCAAGTCCATCTGTAAACAAAAGACAGTTCTTCACATCTCATATCATTACTGATGCAGAATGGAATTTTCCAGATAATCTGCTCAAATGATCAAATGAAAAGCATTAATTTTTACAACTTGCTCATTATTTAAAGTGCATTCTCTGTTTCCTTATAGGGCTCCTGTGCCTAATGTATAGAGCACTTGCAGATATTGGTTTATTTGCAGGCTGCATCTATCTTCATTAGAGACAGTGAAAAAACAAGAGGCTGTATGAATGTTATAACAGCAAGAGGGATAAGTCATACGTTTAAAAAAGCCCCAAAATTCTGCATAGCAGGAGGGAAAGAATTTGAAGATATAGCAGACATCTAAAAGCAGAAATCTCTTAGGCTTTCAATACTTCTAAAAGCTTGTAGAACTTTAAAAAAAAAATCTACCCACTCCTTTACCACATCCAAAGAGAGGATCAGGAAGATGAAGATAGAGGATTTTACTCACTCTTACATTAATCTAAACAGAAAAAAGTCTATGACATCTAGGCTGTGTAAAGCCAAGTTTTAAATCTGTCATTGATGTCCGTTCAAAGAGTTGTTGCTGCGTTCCAGCACAGGAGATTACATGGCACATGGCAGCAGCTGTACCCCTCCCAGTGCAATGCAATCAGAAAATGCCCATGGTGATATTTAGTTAGCTATTAAATTCGATTTAATTTTCTTAGTGCTGCATATTTGTGAGCTGGCTGTGCCCAGGGATGTGAAAGAAATTGTGAGCATTGAGCAGAGTTTGAAAAGCTCAGCAGGGGAAGCTGGAACAGCCTGTACCTGGGAAGGAACTGGACAGGGTGTCCCTCCCAGTGCTAAGCAGTGAGCAGTCTCACAAAGGGTACAGCCATCTGCCCAACCTTGGGCTGTAAGAACATGCAGTGGTTTAGATGAATGACTTCAGGTAAACACAAAGTCAGAACCTTAATTTCAGACATCTCAAGAGTAAGCATTGGGAACCGGGGCTCAGGAAGAGTGGCAAGAGCCCATCTGAGACGCAGAAGGCAGCGCTGGATAGCTGGAGGCTGAAATCCTGGTGATGTTGGTGTGGAGAGCAGGACAGATCTGTAAATTCAGTGGGAGACAATTTCAGCCCAAGCAAGGAACAAGGATGGGGGGTCCAGCAAGCGTGGAGCTGCCAGTGGAGCTGGGCAGTGTCAGGTGGGCAGGAGGAGAGCTGTGCTGCCACAGCTCGGCACCCAGCAGCTCTATCCTCAGTAGCTGGATGTGCAGCATCCTGTCATACATCTATCTCTAAATTAATTCAATTGAATGGGTCTAATGATGCACAAATTGGCATATGGCTCTATTTCTGTTTCTGTTCTCAGTCCAAGTAAAACATGTTATTACATTTCAGGGAAGGTTTTGACTTTAACCTCTAGAAACCAGAATTGTAACGATTTCCAGCTATTGTAGCCTTTTCTTTCTCAAGAGCTATACAGGAAGGTTTTCTGTGCCATCAGATTTAAGAAGAAGTACATGCAGGAATTGAGCAGCAGCGCTTGCACAGGAGACCTGTGGATGTTTGGGGACATGAGGAAGGTGACAAGTGCAACGAACACCTGTCATGGTGAACACATCTCTGCTTCCTAAATTTTAGAACTCCTACTTAGAAATGAAGACATTTTTAGGAGTTTATTCCAGATATGATTGCAGGGTAAGAGCAAGATCTTGCCTCCTCACTGAGACCACGGAAATTCTGTCATTTTGCCATGATAAGTATGTATTAGCTTGTGTTAGATGAAAGTCCAGCACTCAGCCTAGTAGGAAGGACATGATTTCTGACATTCCCATACATGAAGTTACATCCTTCAACCTTCCAAGAATTATTTGTGTAAGCCTGGTGGAAGCCTTGTTCAACTGGAGGGTAGATTGTAAATATTGTATAAGGGAAAATTATGCTTAACTGAAAAATAGTGGAAGTGAAGAGTGAAAGTTAAAAAAATCCCATATACACTTGCATCATCCTACTCTAATTTATCTAATATGTGTCTGCCAAAACTGTCTTTCTCAGCTGTCAGTCTAAACTCATCTCCATGAATATTAACTTCCTCTGAACACTCTGTTATATTCAACTTTTTTTCCGTTTCACCAGTGCAGCACAGTTCTTCTCTGTGAACGCCTCCTATGCTACAGATATTCTTTGTAAGTAATGATATGCTGGTCTTGCTCTTCAGTTCCTTAGCTGCTGTCACTCTTTTTTGTCCATTTTGATGGAGAAAGACCTTAGAACTCCAGGTCACAAAGCTGTTTGTGCCTCAGTTAGTCTCCCATAACACCAAACAAAAATCCATTTTACGTATCAGAGATGTTTTTATGTCTATGCTGAGATACATGTCTGTATATAAATAGAACAAATCTTTCTACCCCCAAATGAGTGGATTTTATCTTTTGGACATAAGCCACTTGGAGAAGAAAGTGCTATTGTGACACAGACCAGAGAGTGTTACTGATGGAAGATAAATCCTAAATAATAGATTAATAATAGAATAATGGAGAGATGAAATTGTGGCACCTGAAAAAGCCTTTGCTCCACCCAATGAATGCTTTTCCTCCAACACACACTAGTTATTTCTTTTAGACAAAAACAGGAAAATTGATCTGAAGTTGAATAGTGAAATCAGAATATTTTTCCTTACAGAGCACCCATAAACTAATTTGGAAAGTAAAACTTTACAATTATATAATTCTATAGCAGCAATACATGTTAAATATTCTAAAGAAAATTGTTTAAATCTAAATTGTGAGTGTACCTGGAAATAATTTTTTTTCTAGAAGAAAAGGCACTAAATATGATGGAAATTCTGCCTTGTTCCCCTTATACTAAGAAATACAAGACATCACCAAATCTCTCTTGATGATTTTTGAGCAGTCTTCAGAATCCGGAGAGGTCCCAGCTGACTGGAGCTGGCAAACACTGTCCCAGTTTTCAAGAAGGGCAAGAAGGAGGAGCCCAGAAACTACAGGTCAGTCAGTTTCACTTCAGTGCCTGGTAAAGTTAAGAAGATTATTCTGAGAGTATTGAAAAACACCTGGAAGACAATGCAGTTGTAGGTCACATCCAGCAGGGCTTCATGAGAGGAAGGTCCTGGTATCAAACCTGATTTTGTTTCATGTCAAGATAACCCACCTAGCTGATGAAGGGAAGCCAGTTGATGTAATCTTTTTGGATTCCAGTCAAGTTTCTGGATTCCTGTCTCTCACAGGATCCTTCTGGACAGCACAGTCAGATAAACACATCACATGATGGATGAGCAACTGGCTGATGGGTTGGGCACAAAGGGTTATAGTGAGTGGGGTGACATCAGACTGGCAACCTGTCACTAGTGGGGTGCTGTAGGGCTTCATCTTGGGCCCTGTGCTGTTCAACAGCTTCATAAATGACTTGGATGCAGGACTGCAAGGGATACTGAGCAAGTTTGCAGATAGGAAACTGGGAAAAGCTGTTGACTCCCTCAAAGGCAGGGAGGCCCTGCAGAGAGACCTTGACGAATTAGAGGGCTGGGCACTCACCAACTGTGTGAATTTTAACAAGGGCAAGTGCTGGATTCTGCACCTATGACGGGGCAGCCCTGGATGTACGGACAGGCTGGGGAATGAGAAGCTGGAAAGTTGCACTGTGGAAAGGGACCTGGGGGTCCTGGTCAGTGGCAAGTTGAACATGAGTCAGCAGTGCCCTGGCAGCCAGGAGGGCCAGCCCTGTCCTGGGGGGCATCAGGCACAGCATCGCCAGCCGGGCAAGGGAGGGGATTGTCCCGCTCTGCTCTGCACTGGGGTGGTCTTGCTTTAAATACTGTGTGCAGTTCTGGGTGACACAATATAAGAAAGATACTAAGCTATTAGAGAGCATCCAAAGGAGAACAAAAAAAATGGTGAAGGGCCTTGAGGGGAAGCCATATGAGGAGCAGCTGAGGTCACTTGGTTTGTTCAGTCCAGAAAAGAGGAGACTGAGGAGAGACCTCATTGCAGTTACAACTTCCAAGGGGAAGAGGAGAAGAGGAGGGGCAGGCACTGATCTTGTCTCTGTGGTGACCAGTGACAGGACCCGAGGGAATGGCCTGAAGTTGTGTCAGGGGAGGTTTAGGTTGGACATTAGAGAAAGGTTCTTCACCCAGAGGGTGATTGGGCACTGGAACAGGCTCCCCAGAGAAGTGGTCACAGCACCAGCCTGACAGAGCCAGAGAGCATTTGGACAATGCTCTCAGGCACATGGTGTGAGTCTTGGGGATGGTGCTGTGAAGGAGTTGGACTTGTGGTGGGGGTCCTTGTGGGTCCCTTCCAACTCAGCATATTCTGTGATTCTGCTTGCTGGGGAAGTTGTTGAGTGTAGCTGAGAGGATAATGAAGCACAGTTTCAATTGCAGTACCCAATGGGAACACAATAACTTCAGTGCTTTATCTCCCCATTCCTTGAAATTTATGGCATCTTGGGCAATTCAGCTTGTGCTGGGTGAAGAGGTTCAGCTGAGTTAATAAATGCTGCCCTTGCTTTCTTCAAACAGTGCATTGAAATTTACTTCCCCAAAGCACATCAGGTGTGATGAACAGCATCTGCTGTTTCTAATGACCTTGTTTAAAGGAATAAAATGTGTCTCAGAAAACTTATGTTTTCCACACTAGGCCTGTTGTTGTGTGAAAAAGATCTCGGTACTAAAAGGAGACAGGCAAGGTGCAGGGCTAGTCTGCACAATTTGGTAGTGCTCTTGCCTCCATTGGTTGGAACTAACATAAAACCATGACAAGCTGCCACTTTGATGAGACACTCCCTATGGTCCTGGTTAATGGGTCTTAAAACCTTCTTCCCTTTCAAAACCCCAGAACGTGTCTAGCTATGGTTGTCGGAGGAGATAGGACCCCTGTAAGGGAAATTCAAGAATGAAGATGTTATGGGTGCACTGTTTGCCTATCCATTGCTCATTTTCTTTGCTACATCTAGAAGGTGTCCTAACTGTAGACCAGTGACAAATGTCATTCCTCAGGGGTCAGTATTGGGACTGGTGTTGTTTGACATCTTTGTCAGTGACATGGACAGTGGGATCCAGTGCACCCTCAGCAAGTCTGCATCGACACCAAGCTGTGTGGTGCAGTTGACACTCTGGAGGGAAGGGATGCCATCCAGAGGGGCCTGGGCGGGGTGGGCTTGGGCAATCCTCATGATGGTCAACAAGGCCAAGTGCAAGGTCCTGCACCTGGGCTGGGACAATCCCAAGCACAAATACAGGCTAGAGCATGGATTGAAAGCAACCCTGGGGAGAAAGGCTTGGGAAAGTTGTTGGTTGACAAGAAGCTCAACACGAGCCAGCAATGTGTGCCTGTTGCCCAGAAACACAAATGTGTCCTGGGCTGCATCGAAAGGAACATGACCAGCAGGTCAAGGGAGGTGATTCTCTGCTGCTTCAGCCCCACCTGGAGTGGTGCATCCAGCTCTGTGGACCTTAAAATAATAAAGATATGGACCTGTTGGAACAAGTCCAGAGCAGGGTCATGAGGATGATGAGAGGGCTGGAGCACCTCTCCTGTGAAGACAGGCTGAGAGTTGGGGTTGTTCAGCCTGGAGAGGAGAAGGCTCTGAGCTGACCTTATAGCAGCCTTGCACTGCCTAAAGGGGCCTGCAAAAAAGGGGGAGGCTTTTAATAGGGGCATGCAGTGATAAGACAAGGGGCAATGGCTTTAAACTGAAAGTCAGTTAAAATCAGGTATAAGGAAGAAATTATTTACTGTGAGGGTGGTGAAGCCCGGAGAAGTTGTGAATGCTCAATCCCTGGAAGTCTTCAAGACCAGGCCTGGATGGGGCTTTGAGCAGCTTGGTCTAGTGGAAGGTGTGCCTGTTTACGGCAGGGAGGTTGGCACTAGCCGATCTTTATGGTCCCTTCCAACCCCACCCTGGGATTTTATGAATTCATGATTCTAACAGTGGTTGTGTGTTCCTACTAAATTTTGCTTTTGAGGCAACAAATAGCTCAAAAAGGTAAAGGTCACCCTGTTGTCATGACCACAACCTTGTTTGTCCATTTGTTTCATTCCCAAGGTCCCATATTTGAGCCATGGACTCTGCTGCATCTCGAATCTCTGAGATCATGCTGGTGATGTCCTCTCTCACCATGGGCAAACCGTGTGTGCCTACTAACCCTGTACATACAGACACATGGAGACATCCACCTGTTGACTCCAGACTTCACTCTTAAGAAATGGGGTTTTCACCGGAGTCCATGAAAGTCTGACTTCTTGGTGAGAACTTTGAGTGGTCTCTGGGCTGACTTTACCCACTAGAGCTTTGCACTTTTCCAGGAGCATTTCTGAGGATATGAAGCCGAGA
Source organism: Pachycephala philippinensis (assembly GCA_013397055.1). Classification (NCBI taxonomy): domain Eukaryota; kingdom Metazoa; phylum Chordata; class Aves; order Passeriformes; genus Pachycephala; species Pachycephala philippinensis. Next base: position 683,782 of record VWZT01001853.1, on the reverse strand, counting down.
TGGTAGTTCCATTTCTGACCATTTTCCTTCCTACCCCAGTCCCTCTGTGTGAGCTGCTCCCTGTGGCACCAGCCAGTGCTGGTAAGGTGCAGGGAATGTCTCCCTGTGTCTGCAAGAGCTGGTTACCACTTGCACCAGCAGCAGAGCTGCACTGGCATCACCTCAGCAACCAGACAGAGACCATTTCAACACCATCTCTGACGTACAGAGATGTCTTATTACACCCAGGCATTCCTGCCCAATGCTGGGAAAATAGACCCCCTTGAGAGGCTTCTCTTTCTCTATGGCTCACAGAGGATCTCTGGCAGGTACGTTGCTGAGTGGGGTGTTCCCAGTTCCATACTACATGGTGTGGGGCACCCCATCCTGCCTCGGGGTGCATCATCACTTCCCTTTCCTTATTGGGAGTCTTTTCAGTTTGTTGGGTTTTCAACTCAAGGTTAAGTAAAATGAACAAATCCGGTCCCTGGCCAGCAGGACAGCTCTGAAAAAGGTGGAAATGTGTACCTCCAAGTGCTTGGCTCTGAAAGATGATTTATTTGCTTCTGGGGCTGAGACCACATTTGTTCATTTGTTTCATTTTGTGCTCATTGTTATCCCAATGTCCTGCTGAGAGGAGGAGGAAGGGTTGGAAACAACCTGTCTCAGCGGTGAGGAACAAAATGTTCATTCAGTGAATCTCGTTAATTGCAATCTACTGGATAACTTTTGCACGTTTTACTTTTAATTAACTACCACACATTTTCTTGGGATTAGTGACTTGTCAGCATTTTTGGAAGCTGGTGCTAGGAATTTTAAATAATAACAGCATTTATCTTCTGCATGGACACATTGTGGTTAGGCTGATTAAAATAAGTGAGGAGTTACAACAGGTTTTTCGAAGTGAAAAGTGGGAGAAGTTTTGGGTGTTTTTATAAATATAAGACTATTTTAATCTAACAATGATATTCCTTGTATTAGTAGACATAAGAGAACCATGTATCTTTCTCATAAGTAAATACAATGAATTAACTTTTCTGTCCTGCCAAGCTTTTCCCAGCCTTCGCTGCTGACCAAACTCCTCCTCTCTCTTCAGACACAGGCACTCTGATGCAGAGAGGAAGAATTTAAGTTGCTATCCAGGCAGGCACACCAGTACCTGCTGAAGTTGATTCTTGTTTGAGGCCAAATTTACACCCGTCCTCTCAGCAGGCTCGAAAAGACTCTTAAATCTCACAGAGAGGGGCTTTACCAGGAGATAGACTAATTCAAATTAGAAACAAGGCGCCCCTGTACCCCTTGCCAAACCATAAATAATAACAGTGCTCCTTAGGAGCTGTCGTGGCAACTGCCCTTTCCCACATGAAACTTCTGGCTCCTTCTGGGGCATCTCTCTGGAAGTGACAGTGCTGGCTCAGAGCACAGTGAGGTGACACTGTGTTCAGGCTGGAAACTCTGATGTTGGCGTGATTTAAGTCACCCAGACTCAGCATCTCTGAAGACTTGCTGCTGCAGTTAGGGTTGTGACTGATGTATATGTAAATGAGGTTGGGTTTTTTAATACAAAACCAATTTCTACAGATTTTCTGTCTGCTTATCTCTGAGATAATGGGGACAAAGTCTTACCAGAGGTCACAGAGATGGGTACTGAGCCCCCGGGTCTGGAGGACAGCTGCATCCAAACACTGAGCGGCACCATGTCCCCTGAGCAGTGCTTTCAGACCCAGTCCTCAGTGTAAATCAGGATTTCTTTGAAGTTGTGCTGCTTTATCCCGTCTGAGGGATGGGGCACTGAAGCAAAATTCTTGGGAGCTGCTGCTGGGCAAGCTTTTTTTTTTAAGTCTTTGGTCTGCAAAAAAAAATCAACACTAGAAAATGTTTTTAAACAAAGAGCTTCATTAAACCTGCCTATGTTTCTAGACTGAAATGATTTCCATCAGTTTCCAGTCCTTGTAGCTGATCATTTTTTGAAATTATGGGGGAGAGAAGGAGACTTCTCTGCAAGCATTAGAGAAGACCCTGTCTCTGTGTGCCGGTGAGATTTGGTAGATGAGGAAATAAAGCAGAATAGCTTCAAATTGAAGTTGAATGTTGACCTTATTTTTTAACCTTTTTATATTTTAAAAAAATACACTGACATTTCCATAAACCATGTATTTAAGAGGTCTCTCCTTTCAGAACAGATGTTGANTTTTTTTTTTTTTTGAGAAATTATTGCAATTAAACTGTTGACCAAATAACTGCAAAGGAAAAATACTACTTCTCAGTATTTATTTAAAACCCTGCTAGAACAGCAGTTTACTTGATTACTGTCTCTTTCCAACAATGAAACAAATGCAGCACTAGGTCCTTTTTTTGGTGCTGTGGCAGCACCTAGAGGCTCTTGACAGAGATGTCACCTCATTACACTGCTGAGCACTGTCTGCAGACACACACACAAACAGAACTTAATAGCCATTGTCACAAGCACCTAAATTTTTAAACACTTGCATCCCATGGCGTAGCACTTCTTAGGACTTCCCTGAAGAGAAAGTTTCCTGAAATTGTTATTAATCTATCTCTTTGGTAATAAATGGTTATTAAGTGGATATTGTTATTTAATATTAACGGCTGGTTCCTTAATGTCAAGGAACTGAAACAATTACAGAACTTGAATAAACAGCAGCTGGTATGTGGCTTGAAATGGTGGATAATAAATTATTTATAATGAAAACAACTAAGGGTATATATTTTCTGCCTAGCAGCAAACACAGAGAGCTTACCAACTACATTGTTTTTGACTTTCAACAGAAACAACATGATCATTTTGGTGTCAGATGCAGTGAGCCTGTATCTGAGTTCCTCTATTCTGTATGACTTAAATATCCTTCTTCTCCGAGTGAAGCTCCAGTGCTTTTAATGGCTGAGTTCACTTTATTTGTCCATATTCCTCTTGGTAAAGTCTAGAGGAAGAAACTTTGCTGTGTGTTGTTCTTGAATGTGGCAGATTTGGAAAAAAAATCACTAAGCTCTCTAAGATGAAACTCAATTTTTCTAGCTTTAAATTCAGCACTGAAGGATACAGCTTTGTCAAGGTTAACCTAGCCCTGCACAGTGATTTGGATGGATTGGGATGTAAATCTTCAGGAGTTAGCAAAGATCTGAGCACAGACACAGAGGCAGTAAAATAGTCAATATGAAACAGTGCCAGTATTTGTAACCTTGTCTCCTCCTGCCCTGCGCTCCTGTGATGTGATCACCAATGGAGTAGGGGGAGAACCATCAAACAGATCCTGACTTTGTTAACTAACACTGAGTTCAATCCTTGATTTAAACAACAGCAGAACTAGAGCTGCATATAAGAAGTACCGAGTAGTCACGTGGTGAATGCATAATAAACAGATTTATGGCATTTTTCCTCCAGCTGTTATTAGTAAGAAAATAAAGGCAAGATTGCCTAAATCCAAATGAGAAATTTAATCTTCATCTAACCATAGTGATACATGGCAGGGAGAAACACAATCCATCTGTGCTTTCTCTGACAATGCTTTCCACCATTTGTTTTAGAGAAAGACATAAAGTTCTCATAATGCATCTGGATAGCTATGAAATACTCTTGCTACTGTGTGAGAGAGAAGGCATTTCTTCCTGAATTCTGTCAGCAGTGCTTCTTGAAACATGAAGATTATCTCTTGTAATCATTATCCTGCCAAGGACAGCTGCAGAGTCCATGTTTAGTCAGGGACTGTATGTGCTAAAATCTGGAATAGCTGCACTGGGTAATGGAATTACTCCAGATTTCTCAGAAAGCAAAAGCCTTGACCCAAGATTAGCTAATTTTTTTGAGACTGCACTGGGCTTTTTCTCCATATCTCAAAATTTTAGCCATAGTTTAGGGTAGACACAGTGAGAGTTCTTTTTGCTCGCTCCAGATTAGTTGCCTCTGGCTTTCTTGGCAGGCAGTCTCCCTTGTTTACTTTTAACATAAAAGGGTAAAATGTTGTGGCCTTCTCCATGCATCCGCGGTGATACTCCTCTTACACTTCTCACTTTCATGTAAAGATAAACCCAGGAGCAGGCTCGGAGCTCAGCTGAGACACCCCATCTGCTCAGTGCTGGGGGACTGTGCAGTACAGCTGGCCTGCGTGGCCCCCCTTCAAGTCCCAAGAGTGGAGGTACAACTCTCAGTGAAGGGAATTTCCTGAGGGAAATGCCAGTGACATCCCATTCCTGATTGTCATTTCTAGTTCAGGGGCTGGACACATGATGGGGCCATGTCCCTGTCTCCTCTGTCTGGTTGGTTCCATCAGGGTACCCTGCAGTGAGCATCCACTGAAAGCCCCTTTAGTCTGAACATTTTTTGTGACTTCCTGAACATCTACAGGGCAGAGAAACACTTCCAGAGATGTTTAAAAAGCTGTGACTTTTGAGAGAAGACCTCAGAAGGATTCTTTTGAAGAAAGAGAAAACAATTAAGAGTCCATATTTGGGTCAACACTGCCATGTTTAATAGAAAGTTTTGCATCCCAAAGAATCTAAGGGCTGCTCCCTTGCAGATTTAACCTCAATTAGTCTCTTAACCTACGCACATAATTAGTGTCCTTTAGCTAAACAATGTATATGCACAGACTAGATTGTTTTAATTATTATTCTAACAAAGAGCTATAACCTGAATTTGCCATTTCAAATCAGGAGAGGAAATTAAAGGTAAGCACAAAATGTCTTCAAGTAATGATCAAAGAGGACCCTTTGTGATTTTCTCCTGGTGTTAATTAATACTGCTTAGTTGGTCTGGTTTGCACTGACAATTTCATTTTTCAGAACATCAGGGCTTGCAGAAGATTAAAGGCTAATTTTAAACATACTTGGATTAAACCAGGCACATGTACAGCTATTGCATAATTCAGAAGGCTAGTTCTAAGTCACGAGGGATGTCCACCTTGATTTACAACATGAAAAGCTATGCTGGCCATCTTGCAATGGGAGCTTCTCTTCCCATGGGTAACTTGTATGGATGACACTCCCACAGCAAACATGGTGTAAGCATGAGGCAGGTCTGGAAAGGTTTAGGTTGGACATTAGAGGCGAGGAGGAACACGTAGCTCAGGCGAGGAGGAGCACGTAGCTTTACTGGAGCCTGTAGAGTCCTGAGTAAGAACCTTCAGCCTTTTTTTCCCCCTGTCCTCTCTCTTTTTGCATCTCATTTCTTAGGCAGCATCAAACTGGAAGAGGACCCAATCCAGACTCACAGGATGAGAATTACTTGATACAGTCAAGAGTGGCAGAGCTGATCTTCAAAGGAGTAGCACAGAGGTCTTCAGAGTCTCTTTGTAGATAAGAAATTACACAGGGAGATAAAAGCAAAATCTAAGCAAAGTTAAAATCGTGTGAGAGAGGCACTTAATCAGGTCAAGGCCTATTCCTAAAGCCAAACTTGCATATGAAGAAGGAGAGTAAGAGATCAGAGCAGTTCTGAGCGTGGGAAGCAAAGACCAGGTAGAAGATGCTGCTGTGTCTACTTTGCTTTGCTGAGACTGAGATAATTCTGCCAGAACAAATAACATATATTTCATTTGGTGTCTTCACTCCTTTACTGTTTTCATTCAGTGAGTAGACAGCTGAAATACTGCCAATGAAGGAAAACAGATTTTATGATGAATAGTCCTACCCCATGAAAAATGAGATTAGAGGAACGCCTAAACTAATTTCAGGTTATTGCATTACAATCTTCATCTCGGACTAATTCTCAGTAGTTTTATTCCAGGTTTATGGACAGAAATTTAAAGCCAGTACATTTTATCATCTGTATCATTCAGTCCCTTTTTTTTTACTGAAGCTTTGCAATGTTCTCTTTAATTTCCAGGAGAATGAATTTCACCTTTTATAACATTCAGAGACAATTATGCTGTCTTTATGATGAATGATGTCACCCTGATCCCAGCAATAAAAGAGAATGTACTAATGCCAATAAATATATGAACTGTATCAATCATTCTCCTGATTTTTTTTACTTTGTTGTTCAGAAGAAATAGCATGCAACCTTGAGCTTTTAATTGGTCAACACTTCCATAAACATCATAATGACTCTTTAAATCTTTCTTTTTGTCATGAGAATGAGGAAAACATAATGAATAAATAATTGAATACCACAGCAGAGCTCAGCACTGATCTATGGGTCATTCAGGAGGTGAACTTGATCTAAAGATTTATTCAAACCCTACAAGACAAGTTGAGCGGTTTGTGCTGGAAGTAGCTGTATAATACAATATATTTTCACATGCCCTTCCAATTACAAAAGAGTTCCTCAATGAAATGCAATATTGCAATTGAACAGTTGTATAAAAACACGGGCTGGATTCCATTGCAGTCAATGGAGGTGGGTCTTCTCTGACACAGCAATTAAATGAGAAGTATTAGAAAAGCAGAATTTAAATGAGAAGATTAAACCAGCCGTGTCTCCCCAGCAGGCACAGGCAAGGTGACACTGGTGTGGGATCAGCTTCTGCAGCGCAGCTGCCGTGCTGCCTTCCCGGGAGCGGCGATGCTCCCCGGGCGCTCCCGGCAGGAACACTCCCCTGACCTCCCGTCACATTTACCTTGCACGTGGCACTGACCAGCAGCAAGCTCCTGAGAGCTGCGATCTGAAGCTGAAAGCTTTCCCGAGTGGGATTTTAATTTGCTCTCTAACTACGTCGCATTCAAGTGACACGTCTGGCTTGAGCAGACCCGGTTCTGTTCCCAGCGCACAGACAAGTTAAGCCGAGTGAAAAAAGCCGAGTGAAAAAGGCCTGTTTCTCCCCTCTTTATCGGAACATTGATTTTCACAAAATGGCTGGAAAATGAGGTGGAGAACACCTTTACAGAACAAATGACAGCGGCGGGGAGAGCCCGGCGCTGCCAAAGGCGAGCGGCTGCTGCCACCTGGTGTCGGCGAGCGGAACCGGGCCGGGCTCTGCACAGCGCGGCCTACAGCGGGAACGGGACGGCGATTCCCGCACTGCATTCCTCCCTCGCTCGCTATCCGCTCCAGACTGGCTGTGCTTGTGACCGGCTCCGTTTCCCAGTCCGGGGCAGCTGCTGGGAGAGCGAGGACACGGTGGAGCGGAGCGAAAGGGTGATGGAAGGGAAAGGGGCCTTCTTCAGCCAAACCTGAGCCGTGCAGGGCCCTGGCTGCACTGTGAGGGGTGCTTTGCTTCTCTGAGCATTTTCAGTAACCCCAGCAATGCCTCAGGTGCCAAAACTCCCTGACTTCATAGAGTCACAAAACGGTTTGGTGGGAAGGGACCTTAAGGATCACCTCGTTCCACCCCACTGCCAGGGGCAAGAATGCCTTACACCAGACCAAGTTGCTCAAAGCCTCATCCCAGCTGGCCTTGAACACTTCCAGGGATGTGGCATCAACAACTCCTCTGTACAATCTGTTCAACTGCCTTTCCACTCCTGTAAAAAAGAATTTCTTCCTTATATCTAATCGAAGCCAATCCTTGATCAGTTTGAAGCTGTCACCCTTTGTCCTATCACTACACACCCTTGTCAAAAGTTCCTTTCTGGCTTTTTTTAGGCCCCTTTAGCCACTAGAAGGCTGCTGTAAGCTCACCCTGGAGCCTTCTCTTCTCCAGGCTGAACAACCCCAACTCTCTCGACCTATGTTCACAGGAGAGGTGCTTCCATCCCTCTGATCATCCTCACGGCCCTCATCTGTACTCCGACAGGTTCATGTCCTCTTAGGGCCCCAGAGCTGAGTGCAGCACTCCAGGTGGGGTGTCATTAGAGGGGAGCAGGGGAGACAATCCCCTCCCTTGACCTTCTCACCACTCTGCTTTTGATGCAGCCCAGGACACATTTGTCTTTCTGGATTGCAAGCACACATTGCTGGGTCATGTCAAGCTTCTCATCAACAAACACCCCAAGTCCTTTTCCTCAGGGCTGCTCTCAATCCATTCTCTGTCTAGCCTGTATTTGTGCTTGGGATTGACTTGAAAACTTTCACCCAGTGGTTTATGCCATTAAGCTTCTTTTGGTTTGAGGAGGGAGGCTGTGCATTTCAGACAGCCACAAAGCAGCTGGCTCATGTTTCTGTGGCACGTGTGCTGCAGCAGCAGCAGCTGGCTCAGCCCCCTCCCAGGTGTCACCTCACCCAGTGCACCCACTCAGCCAGGCAGGACATCTCCCCATCAGTCCAACAGCCCAGTCAGACAGGCAAACTGGTGCTGGCATTGGAAACACTCACTCTCTCCGTTCAGAGAATCACGCAGCCTTTCACACACACATCTCTGCTCTGCTTGCCAGTGTCACACTGTTTCATTGCTCCCATTGTAGCCCTTGGATTGTAAGCTTCTTTAGAGCAGGGATCTCATTCCCTGCAGTTCTGCAAAACGCCAGGCAAAATGCTATTTGTGATGACAAAGTCTAAAATTTGAGAGTATAATTGACATATGCAATAGGACTAAATATCTTAAATAGAACTGGAGAAATACTGAACTATCTTTTAGCCGTAAGAGAGCCCTCATTTGTCGAAAGCTATATCCTATCCTCTAAATACGGGAAAACAGTGATAAGTCACTGAAACTCATGCTGAGATTTTTTTGTGGCAATCAATGTATCTGTGGCAAATGGCCCACACATGATCTTTCCTTGGAGAAGAGAGTACTAATCGGCAGCAATTATCTACTGGCAAAACCTAACACAATGCTGCAAATATGCACAAAATAAACAGTCTTCTTGCCTAATAACTGAGCTCTGAAACAAACTGACAGTTGCTATGGATAAGCACCTTATAACTAACCATTGCAAGTTCTGACTGCACATCTACATGTTGATTTTACAGTCTGTAAAGGAGTTCCTGTCAGTTTTTACAATAATGGTGATAAAGTTAAAAAAAAAAAAACAAAAACAAAAACAGAAACAACTTTTTTCTTTCTTGGGAAAGAAAACAATGCCCACAATACTGGAAAACAGCAGATCAGTAAGAGCTACAAACAGGATACAGAATGTTCTGTGCTTCTTGGTGCAGGGGAATACATTGTAAAGAGACAAGAATAAGGATGGAAAGTCTTGCAAAGCAGAGAAGAAGGGTTATGGATATAGTTAACTATCTCTGTATTTCCTAACAGAAAACTGCTTCTACAAATAAAGAAAGACGTTGGATAGGGAAGCACAAAGAATAAGTATTCAATGAATTCCCATACCTGTGGTATTTAGGAGGGTGCAGAAAGCTTTGGGCAAACACATTACTCTGAGATAAAGCTTGAATTAAAAAAAAAAAAAAAAAGGAAGGACACATGGCTTAGAATTTTTTCTTTTTCTGAAGACAAATAGGTCTCTGGATAGGTTTTTATGAAATATTTCTTGGTTTCTTATAGGAGCATCTGAAGGGTGAGTCACATATATTGATATTACAAGATATGTGTGTGGGAGGTAAGCCTGGCTCTCGGCTCACACTCTGTGCTTTAATATAAAGCATTATTCACCTGCAGCATGGATCGTTTTTGCAGTCAGAGTATAGAGGTGAATTAACTGTGTGTGGGCATCCTCCCTGCACTCTGCTAACACAAGAAAATGTGAGAAAGCAGAGCTGACCACTGGTGGGGCTTGCTTTGGCCATCAGACATCACCTTTGTGGTATTATATGTTGCTGGTTTCCATCCCCAGATCACTGTCAGAGTTGGTGCAAGCCTTAGTTCTGGAGCCAACAGCCGTGGTAGCTGTGAGCTTTTGTGTCAGTTATGAGCAATTAGCCAAATGGGTTATAAATTTAGTACATATATTAGGCAGATTGGATCTCCCTTTGGAAACATGTGAAACTCCTTCCCCACCCCATGTGTGATGAGGAATTTGTGTGCTTGTTTCAAAGGACTAGTCCATGAAATCCACTAAAAAAGACAAGTCTGTCAAAGTACTGTCTGGGGCCCATTAAGATTGACTGGATCCTGTTTGTACTCGTTAATGCCAATCTGCTATGTGACTGTGAGTTCTCCAGACCTGAGTTTCCTGTTTCCTTTCCCCTTATTTTTAGAGTATGGAGCTAAATATTATGGCCTATATTATAATACAGCTTAGTCTCACTCCTCTGGTGGCTCCTCTGGTCTCCTCGATGGGTCTCTAATGGGCTGGACTTTGACCTTTGTCCAGAGACCTCTGGCTCTCCCCCTCAGTGCTGCAGGGAAAGGCTGACTCCCACCTTCCCAACCTCTTGGGTGCTTTGGAGTCCTACTTGTGTTCCTCTGAGGGGTCTCAGTGCACTATTCCCATCAGTTTCTCATCTTTCCAGCTTATCCACGCAAGCACAGAGTGTTATGACTATTATAGCCAAGCCTTTTGATTCTCAGTGAACATCCATGGGATGATACATCTGCATCATTGAAGACTGAACTGGCTGTGCATATCGGATCCAATAATTTCTGTTTCCTGACTCTTCTTTTTCCTGTAGTATTCTACAGTTGGTTCATTTTGCAAACATTGCAGCAGCCCTTGACTGGAAAAGTGAGTGGACCCTTGCCAGAAGTGGTATTTTCTCCTGTGTAAAGCTAGGATTCCACAATATTGCAAAGAACCTGACAGTACTTTTCTGTCACTGATTACGTGACTCCATGTTCACCTGACTGGTCTGTGCACACTCTTGGCCATTCATTCCTGAACAGGGGCTGATCTCTGGTGTGTCTCTGTGTGTTAAAATCAGGCTGTAGTTCAATAAGCACTTAAAGCCAGCAGAGCCACTAAAAGAGATTGTATTGACACTTCTCATTGTCCCTCAGCCATTTCTGCCTCCATGTTTTCCTGGCCTGTATCAGGAATATTGTGGCCAGCAGGACTAGGGAAGTGATTCTTCCCCTGCACCTGGCACTGGTGCAGCCACACCTTGAGGACTGCATTTAGTTCTGGGCCCCTTAATTTAGGAAGGGTGTTGAGGTGCGGGAGAGTGTCCAGACAGGGCTGGTGAAGGGTCTGGGACACAAATCCTGTGAGGATTGGCTGAGGGAGCTGGGATTGTTTAGCTGGAGAGGGCTTACTGTTCTCTACAACTCCCTGAAAGGAGGGGGTAGCCAGGTGAGGGTCAGTCTCTTCTCCCAGGCATTCAGCAATAGGATGAGAGGACACAGTCTTAAACTGTGCCAGGAGAGGTTTAGATTGGACATTAGAAGGAATTTCTTCACAGAAAGGGTAATTGGGCATTGGAATGGTCTCCCCAGGAGGTGGTAGAGTCATTGTCCCTGGAGGTGTTTAAGAAAAGACTGGATGTAGCACTTTGTGCCATAGTTGACAAGGTCATGTTTGGTCAGAGGTTGGACTTGATGATCTCAAAGGCCTTTTCCAACCTAGCTGAATCCATGATTCTGTGATTATCTCCTTCCCTGTGTTCAATTCCAGCCCCAAGCCATCCAGCTACATTCAGCTGTGCCTTTTGCTGTGTGTGATGAAGATAGTGACAAAGGTAACCACAGGTGACTCTGTGGCATCCCAAAGAAACCAGCCAGTTACAGATTTTGTGCCTTTTATTCCAGCTATCAGGTTTGTTTTCTCAGGTGCTCCAGTCTATGCGGGTCTTGCTGAAGCACCTGGTGTCACCTCTCCCTGTGCCACAGGAACTTTTTGGCATCCAGAGAGAGACCTTACTTCTCTCCTTAAGGTGCTTTGAGAAGGACTTAATCTGAAAACAAGAAAAGTACAATATGAAAATGGGTTTTGATATTGTTCCAACCAAATGAGCCCTGGGGCTCACTAATGCAGAGATATTTTAAAATATTGTGCTTTCTCTTTTCTGGAGGAAGATACCTCTGTTCTCTGAGAGGAGACAAATAAAATCACCAGCTACACAGAGTGTGGGCAAACTACTTGAAACTCCCTTCAAGCTCTGGCTCTGCACCCTTCTGATAAGGAACTGCATGTCACTGGGAGTGGGGGGACAGGTGGGCCATTGTCCCCATAAAATCATTTAAATCCTCCTGTAGACCCTAGACAATGAAGAAAACCAAGGGTTTCAAGAGTTTGCCCAACTCAGAGCACATTTATTCGGAAAGTTCATCCCTAGGGATATAACCTGGATTTTCTGCCGAGGTCACGTTGACTCTGAAGACACGGGACCTGTGCCGCACGTTTTCAGGTTGCACAGTGGCTGCTGCCCATCACTGTTTTTTAATTCAGTAGACAGGCGAAGTGCCAAGGCTCCTCATCAGCCATATATACATGACCCTTGGAAAGCAGCAGCATGATCTCTTCCACACCATTACTTTTTATTGCATTCACTGTTATCTCTCTGTGAAACAGGGAGACAAAATACCCACAGAGCTATTTTCATTCTTTGACAGAACAAGTCTGTTGAGCCTCATGTGTGTGACGTGAAGAACATCAGTCATTTAGAGCCAAACTGCAGTTGAAAAGGTCACAGTCACTGTGACAGAGTAAATGAAATGTTTAATTCAAATAGAATATCAGTTACAGTTGCAGTGGTGCTCAAAGTCACTTGTGTTTTCTTTTCTTTTCCCTAAAGCTCAGCAGAGTATGATTCAGCATCAGCCATAGGCGCCCTTGTGCTAAAGAGTCCTTCCAGAATGTACTTTCTTTTTATTTTAGAGGTTCTATAAACTGAACAGCATGTTCCATCTGCAGAACCCTGCCTCATCTCCATGGGTCGCACAGGAAGAGAACTGGGAGAAAGGGGGAATGTATTTGTGGGTTTTTTTATATATAGTAGCACCAGTCACAGACCCAATTTTGGGATTTTTTTTAGTGAAAACTAGGTTCTTTGGAAAATGTGAGGTTTTTAGAAAAGATTTTTTTACTCAGGTTGTTTATGGGAAATACAAGGTTTGGCTGGAGATATCCCTGTCCTTCAGCTAGGCTCTCTGCTCAAGGCCCTGGCCAGCACAGCTGGAGACTAGCCTGGCCCCAGTCCTGTCCCCCAGCAGGTGCTCTGGGGTGGACTTGAGGCTTACATGGACACGGGCACTAAAGCCTCTCCTTTTCTCCATCTTTATTGTAAGGATTTCACTCTATCACAGCAAAATTCAGCAGCAGCAACTCTATTTATGTATTCATGTGGTTGTCCACAGGAGTGGAGAATTTTGTCTTCTCTGTTCATGGGGAGCTCACCACCGTGATCTGTCTCAGCTACGGCCGCATCCTGCATTCAGCTCAGTGCTTAAAACTGCCCTGGGCATCAGACTTAAATGCTGAGGCTTCATATTAGTTCTCAGCCTAGCAAAACACACCATCCTAATATGTGAAACACCAGATAACACCAACAGGATACGCTGTCTTTGGGAAAATTAATGAATTGCATGATGACTGTCAGCCTGATGGCTCAGCAGCACTAATGCTTTCTTGGCTTGTCAGAGCTTTAATTTAACTGGGAACTGGAAGAGGGTAGGAGGGTGACATTCCCTGGAACCAGGAAAAGTTCACTGCACTGCCCTTTGCAGTGGGCTTAGAGACCAGCCAAGCTACCACACGTTTGTGGGTGATGCAAAGAGTCCACAGGCAAATGAAAATCATACCCAAAGGTGGGTGACCAAGGAAAAATGCCCAATAAAAAAATATGCCAATTTCATATATGAATTAGGAGATGGTGAAGAAGAGATTGATGCTGCTGTCCATGTGATGTTTAGTAGTGACTTATAAAGCACCCAGAGCAGTGCTGGCTGCTTTGGAGCCAGCGTGGCTGTCCTGGCTCTTGTTGGCATGGGCTGTGCCCAGTCTGGTTAAGGCACTCACAGGTGCTCCAGCCTTTGCTCCAGCTCTGCACAGCCCAACACTTCGCTGGTGGAGCTGAGCTGTGCTGGCTCGTGCTCACCGAGGGCTCAGGGAATGCAAACAAGCTGTGACTCACTTGAGCCACGGCATCTCTGTGAGCCCTGGATATGAGGCCATGAGTTTCACCAAACTGTCCTGGAGCCTGAAGTTTGCTGTCTAAATCTGTAATGAAGCATGTGAGTGCACAGCCTGCGGTCCAGAGCCTGGTTCAAGAGGAGTATCCATGAAGAGGGCAGAAAGAAGGGCTCTGCTTCCTTGGGCTCTCTGATTTTTCTCAATTTGACTTTGCACCTCAGTATAAACCTCTGTGATTTTAACTCTGCCTGGTTATCCATGCTTCTCATTTTTGACATGCTGAGGCTATACATTTCCTGGAAAAAAAAAGACTGAGGGAAGCAGAGTTGCAGAAGGCATTTGAAGGTTTAGTGATTTGCACACAAAAACCCTCTTCTCCCAGGCATGCCTGCCAATTTCCCATTTTCAACCTTTGATGCCTTTCTTATTAAATTACAGGCACTGAAGCAGATCCTGAATTGGTGCACCCAAAGACAACGGCAGTTGCTTCGCTGGATGGCAGGAGTCCTAATAGCAGCCTCAGCAATCACAGGAACAGCAAGATCTCTGTTGCCTCTTTGTGGATATCTTCTTGGTTTAGGCTCCAAATACCACTGCTGTGGAGGGCTCCTTGTTTGGTGTTGCTCCCTGCTAATATACTTATAAAATCAGTTCCTTTCCTTTCTCTTCATGCTACGCCTATTTCACAACTTCCCAGTTATAATTAGATTTTGTGTGGCTTTTTTTACAGGGTGCTTGTTGGCTTGAGTATAAAAAGAACTCTGGTGCAATTGCGAATGTTTACTGTGTGTTTTGCGTGGGACCACTCAGAGCAGAGAATTTGGGTGAAGAGAGGGCTTGGATAATGAACCCGCAGTGTGGGAGTGTGTAAGGAGCTAGAAAGATCTTGTAATTAAACAGCACGAGGAAATGCAATGTGTGCTGAAAGCATCCAAACAGAGCTGGAGAGCACTTGGAGCAGGATGGGCTGGTGGGAGCTGCCTGGAGCCTCTGCAATGCAGTGAGCTGCAGCTCTGCCCCCTGAAAATCCCATCCCTGGAGCTCACAGGGAGCCTTCTGACATCAGCCCTGATTACTGCTCACCGTGCTTTTCCCAGCCAAGATCAAACATTATTGGGGTCATGTGTAATTCCATCCTCTCTATTCCTTCTTGCTTTGACAAGGCTTGAGGAAGGCTGAAAATCATTTCTTACATGAAATACGACCTGTTGTCTATGGACTGCTGTATTACTGGGGAGTATCTCCTGATTAGCAGCATCTGCTCAGTGCAAACATTTCTCAAAGTCCCTAAATGCTGTTTGGTTGCTGTCCCTCATTTTCCCAAGCATCTCTGTCACTGAATATTGTTGGGACACGCTCATTGCCACAGCGTGCTGCAGCATACCTTATTTAGGAAATCTTTTTTGTGCCAGGTTCCCGTGTATACCTGCAGCTGTATGTTAGAGAGGAAGGTCCCTGGGTGTTTTATCCATAAATACAAAGCCAGACAAATATGAATATGCATTTGTTTCTTCTTGTTGTGACGAACACTTGGAAATATTAATCATTCTGCAGTTCTTACATGAGTGAAAAATGGACTGGCTGCAAATCACAGCTAGAAATAGAGCTGCAAGATATGCACTGAAGGCAAGGCCATGTTATATGCTCACATGGAAAATATATTTGAGAAAAAGTTCATCACCCGCCATGCAGCCCCTTTTAGCTGCTGTCCCACAGGAACAATACAGGTCAATTCTGACCACCTCTGGCAGCCTCACAGCCTTCATCTCATGTTCCACCCTCTGGTATTTGATCTTATTTTCATTATTTTTAGGAACAGCCCCAGATAACAGTCAGATAAATACTGGATGCAGCATTGCTTGGAAAACTGCACACAGGCCTGCCTGCAGCCAGACTCTGCCATTTCCTGCTGGGTGGTGGTGACCAGGTCACTGTGGTTTTTATATGTTTCTGTTGCCTCAAAAGCTATTGCATTCTTAGCTAAGTGTTTTGAGGTGCAATGATATAAATGGGTAAAAAGAAAGATTCAGATAAATTCATAGAATCATAGAATGGTTTGAACTGGAAGGAACCTTCAAAGCTTGTCTAGCTGCAATCCTCCTGCAATGAGCAGGGACATCTTCAACTAGATCAGGTTACTCAGAGCCCAGTCCAGCCTGACCCAGAGTGTTTCCAGGGATGAGGCTTCTACAGCCTCTCTGGGAAACCTGTGCCAGTGTTTTACCATCCTCATTGTAAAAAATGTCTTCCTTTTAGGTTAAAATGTCCCTCTTTTAGGATAAAAAGCCATTATCTCTTGTCCTAGCATAACAGGATCTGCTAAAAAGTTTGTGCCCATCTTTCTTATAACTCTCCTTTAAGTATTGAAATTTGTAAGTTGTGATTAAATGGTTGTACATGAACAAATCCAAAACTGTCTTTGCATCAAAACTAAAACAAGCTTTGTGTAAAGTACACTATGAGTAACAGCAACACAGAAAGCAGAAGAGATCCATCTGTGGTGGGTATGTGCAAGCAGTCTGTCCTCATGTAAATCTTTCTCAGGAAATTCTCTGACTCAGTAGAAGGCCAGAGTTCTGTCATCATGTTTCATCTAGTAAAAAAGGTACAGGTGGTGGACCCAGAGCTTTGAAGTCTGTGAATCTAGTTTATAGACTTAAGGAAACTAAGTCCAGTAGATAGCATGTTTGTCTCCCAAAAAATAAATCCACAGTTCTTTTTGGTAACAGCCTCTAAGTGATGGCATGGTTCCGTTGTACAAAATGCTAGTCTTTTGTAAATCTACATATTTTCCTTCGTTAGAGCAGGAACTTTGCTGTGTACCCAGGTAAAACCTTCTTTCAAGGTGACACACAATGACATTGTTCAGGAGCCTTCAGCCAAACATCACCCTGAAAACAGTTCTGGATTTGCTTAAAAGCTGTTTGTACTTTCCTCAAAAAACACAATATATTTCAGAGGTTGTTTTTGTCACAGGTTGGTGTTTACTTACCTTAATCTTCCTGATGAAATGGAAGTCAGTGGTAAATGTCTACCTTTGTAGATCCTTTGAGCCCATCTATCTCCTGTGACAATGATGCTTTGTGTGAGTTACACCCGACCATGTAAGTTTTGGATGCCAGCATCAGGGCAGAACACCACCACACTCTACACCAGGAACACTGATGGGCAAAGCACTGAAATTGAATTACAGTAAGGAATTTGCTTTGAGGCTTGATTTATGTCAGCATTACTCAGAGAGTAGGACAAGCTATAAACCCTAAAATAGGCAATAGGGATGAAAACATCTGTATATACTAGATAAGAAAAATTTATTCTTTAGTAGGCAGCAACTTTCCAGTAGATTATCAACATAGCATCTGACAGAGTAGAATGAGCTATCATACTAATAAGAACATGTCATAAATATTATTGCTTTGAGAATGTTGCCTACTTTTTCCAAACCCTTTCAATTTTGTCCCCAGTTTCTTTCCAATCATTGTCAGTGGTAGACCTGGATGAAAATCCATGGGTTTATTGTTGATCTCTAGGAAATAGTGACTTCTCCATCATTATTCTCAACTCTAAATGAAAAGTTAGAGCCAGCATGGTGAAACTTCCCATTCAGTAAAAGTTCAGATAAGTCAAAAACAACAAAAACTTTTCGTTGTGATAATGCCATGTATTAGAAGAAAGTTTCCTACAATGCACAGTATCTAATTTATTGAATAAAATTGAAACATAAATACAAAAAGCATTTTGACACTGTCAGAACAAGCCAGCTGGACTTTTTCCCTCTGAAAAATCAAATTGTCCTCTAAAAATTTAATACAACTTCATTTACCAATTGAAGAACTGATCCATCAGCTGGTTCTAGCCTAAGGAGTCTGATCCTGCAAATGGATATACTAAAAATTGTCAGCAATCTAAGCGGCTTAGAGTTGCAGAGCTTTGGTCAAACTCTTTCTCTGGGTTAAATTCTTGTAGGGTCATTAATCTCTGGTACAGGGCCCTGGCTGATGGAAGCCAGTAACCAGCCTGACTTCTTTGAGCCCTGTAATGGAAACGCCAGATTAGAGCCACCTATTTCCTCAGCTTTAGCCCTTGGTCCAGAGAAGAGGAGTGTGCTGATCCACAAGAGCCTTGTTGGTGTCCCACAGCAAAAACCTTGTCATAATTTGTCACTTTTCTGAACTGCAGTAAGAAGATGGTGAGAACCAGATTTCTTTTATTACTTGTGGAAACCAGGAGTGGAAGTAAATAATTTGCCCAGCAAAGCATTTCCTTTCTTGAAGAACTCTTGCAGTGATCTTTTTGTCCCAAATCCGACATGGTTTAAATCCATTGCTTGCTTGGTTGTGTCCTCTTTTCTCCCTGACATTTTTAACAAGCCAAAGTAATTCTTAGAGTGATGTTTTTCCCTTAAAATGGCACAAGCTGGTTTTACACCTAGTCGTATTTTCACACAGATTCCTTTTTTTCCCCTTGTTTTAGAGAAAGCATATTAAAAAAATTTAAAAAAAAAAGGCAAAAAACCACGCCTTTCCATTAATTCTCCCACATTTTTTGCTCTCTTTCTTCCCTCTCTGAAGTAGGATTGATCCTCCCCTGCCCAGGATGCATAATGAGCTCAATGCTCCTGCGTCTCCACTCAGCAAGTTCCTCCTGAAAAGACACGGCAGGTCAGTGTCCTTGTGCTGTTAATCCATTGAACTAACAACTGAAACATGGGAGGATTTTTAGCCAATTATAAATGACCAAGTTCTTAATGATTAAAGTTACTCAAGCATGACTTTGTATTCCTTGCCTCAACCCTGCTCCCTTTTAAATAGTGTCATCATTAGATAAAGAAAAACCCTGATATTGAAATGTTCTTGTACTCAAATACTTTGACAGAAAGTTAGCAAAAAATCTAATGCTTACTGACTCTCTGTCATGTAGAATTTGAACTGTTTTTAGAGCAACTTGGTAACTGATAAATGAACCTCACCTGAGATGAATCCAGAGCCTTGCCTTGTTATTTTCCAGCATGCTGTTACAAACAAAGAGAAAATGAAATTCTTATCCTCAGAGGTGGATAAGCACAGCAAGGTCAAGGGGTTTACATTGCATTTCTCACCTAAAAAGTATTATTGTTGTTCACTGAACTGCACTAGACACCTTCTTACAGCAATCAGGTCAGCCCTAAGTGGGGGGCTGTTCCCAGTGTGATGTGACCTGAGTGATGCTCTCCTAACTCCTGAACATGGTACACTGACCAGAAGGACACACCATCAGGGGACTGCTGTTTTACTATCCTCCTTCAGGCATTTCATGGATTTTTCAGTTCTCACAAAGCTTGAGCAGCTTCACAGCCATTTTAACTATAATTTAAGCTCATGGTCTTATTTCATGGTGAATTAAATTTTAGGTTTTCCCAGCAGAAGGAAAGCAGCAATCATATATGATTTCCTCACAGCTATTCCAGGCATGTAATAGGTGAAATGCACTTGAAAGAAGAGGTCTTGGTCAATGCAAGGAGTTTTAAGATATCTTACCTAAGTTACAGGGTTAGTCTGTGGACTCCCCAGGTAATCAAGGGAAAGTGCATCCTGAGAGCAATTCACAGCAGGAGACTAAATTGGACTAAATTTCGGATGTCCATCCTTCTTATCCTTCCCTCCTACTGGCAGCCCAGTTTCCCAGACTAACTTTGACTTGAGATTCTTTCTGTCGGCATTTACTTCTTAAGTGTCACTCACTGCAGCTTTTTCTCGCCATTGTCCATAACTATGGGCAGATGGCAAGGCATATGATGTAAAAGAAAAAAATTTTTGAGAGAGATCTGTATTATTGTGAGTGAAAACATTATGAAAAGCAACCTAAGACAGATAAATCACTACAAACCAGCACACCAGCTAAGGATACCCTCCTGTCACTGCTCAAGAGAGAGTGTGGGCACAAGTAGCACAGATTTTCTTATTGCTGGTTTCTAGCTGATGAGTCTGCAAGGATTTTCATGAAGTTATCCCACATCCTAAAGGAAATCTTGATGTTTCATTTGTATTGCAGAAATAACATTCAACACCAAGCATAAATATTTTATGCTGGATTTTACCTGTGGCACATCGAAGTCCAGCCAAGCCAAGAAAAACAAAGCAGAACTGCAGGGAAGCATCTGCCATTTCCTCCTTTTTCTGATGTGTCCCATAAGCAAATCTGATAAGTAACTTCTGCAAAATGTTGTTTGAAATATGACATTTTAATGAAAAGCCATAGAAAGTGGTAGAGGTAATTCCTAATGCACAGATTTCTTTTGTTCTATTATGCATTGATGAGGGAATTTGCATGATCATTAGGGGATGACTGAAGTCTGGAATCTTTTTAATGAATATTGCATTTCCATCTATTAATGGGAAGAATGACAGTAAATTCTTCTTTCAGAAAATTTCTGCCATCTGTGTAACTTTTACCTAGAACACTACTAGGAACAAAGTTGAAGAAGGCACCTAAATAGTACAAAGGAAGGAACTTCAGCAAAGTAAGACCTGACCAACTTTCCATGTTGCTGGTCCCTTCTCTCTGGGGAACTTTGCTTTTGCTTTTCTTTATTGTCTTTCTTTCTCTTTTTTCTTTTTCATTTTGCAAATTGACCTATGCTCCATAAAGTTCAACTGACCTGTCCTCATGCTCTTTTTGTGTGAAGTTTTGAAACATCACCAGACATACAGACTTCTTTTATTTTATTCACTGGAACGTATTTGACAGAAAAGTTGGCATCGATAAGTAGATATAAAAAAAAATCCAGTAAGTTTTGCACTAGTTTTCTACTTCTTAGATTCTACGTTTTTCCATTACTTACAGTTTAATTCAAAGAAAGTCAGGTGGACTACTTGCCTAGTTTTCAAGAGTATGGATTTATATTCAACCAGAATTTCATGTATATGAAAGAAACACAGGGGTTTTTTTCTTAACTGAATATATATTTTAAGGGGATAACAAGTCTTGATTAAGAGCAGTCTGAGCAACAAGTACTTAATCGTGTGCTTAATCAGCTAGTATGTACTAACTAGAACTATTTAGAAAGTGTTTCCCTCCCCTTTAATTATTTTGAATCCTTAAATCAGTGTAATTGATTCTCAGAATGCTTCTGAAAACAACTCCAAACACGGGAGGTGTGATTTGCTCAAACTCACCATAATCAAATCTGATTAATTTCCGTACTTCGTTATACTTGTCTCTCCCTTTTTGTTGAGAAGCCATATACATCATGAGACCTTTTTGTAACAGACCATCATGAGAAATGTAATCTTCATGTCAACAGGGCAACATGCTAGTAAAAGCTGAACCACAAAGGTATCAAACAACATGTTTGTACTGAAAAGAGATAGAAAACACCCACATTTCCACAGAGAAAACTTTTTGTTTGCAAAGTCATTTATCTGGAAAACAAATGGAATTGCTCTAGCTGGCAGTTTAATTAATTCTTCAATTTATTTTCAAACTTCAGCCTCCAGCCATTCGATATTGTTGTTAAGGAATGACCTGCTATTTCTGTTAAAATCATGCTGTTATCTGATATCTTTCTCTTATAGACACTTTTAACCACTCTGCAATATTCTTTGGCTTTCAAAAGCTAAGTAAGTTCACCTCCTTTGGTTTTCTCTCTTCATGTCACAAATCCTTCCTACAGTTCCCCTCTGAATTCTTTTTAACTTTCAGAATTCCTTATGGACTGTTTTCTATGAAAGTTTTTAAAAACTTGTCTTTCCCTTTCAAGCACACTCCTAACACTCTTTCTTCTAATGTCATTGTGCGGGTTCAAGAAGACAGGAATACATCTGACTACTTACTTAAAATGTCTCACCACCCCCTCATGTACCAGAAGTAACTCTTCTCCTAAGGTCTGATATCAAAACTGCACCAAGCCTGTCTGTCCCTTGGGCCTCTGAAAATACCTGAAGTTTCAAATCCTTGCTATTGAAAGGATGAGATCTAAGCAGGACCATGAAGCAGGTTCACCAGGTCCCCATCAATAGGTACAACGGAAGGTGGACAGTGCTCCTCAGACAACAAAAGAGCTCCACAGTGTGGGTGCATGAAGATCACGTCAGTCATGCCATGGCCAAGAGACCTGTGAAGATTGCCTGAAAATGTGCTGCACGCTCCCACACAACATGTTTCTCATCTCTTTGGCTACTTTCCATCTTCTTGAGATGGAAGAGAAGGCAGTGGGCTTTGTGTGACCCTGCTTTTCCTGTTTCATAGAGCAACCATGACTCCTACTGGAGATTTGCTACTTACCAAACCCAGAGTACTTTCAGCACACATTGCATAAATGCAATTTCTAACAAGAAATTGACTCTAACATATTGGCTCACGATATATTAAGGAGAAACAAGCTTGTGTGGGAGACTCTTTAGAAGAGAGGTCACTCCTTCTGGGAATTCATTCATACATGGAGACAGATGACTGCTGAGATACTGGTTTCAATGCTCCTACCACAAGACCTCCTGGGAAGAAAAGGTACCTTTCCTTCAGCTGTTCTTCGTGCCCTTGGTATTCGAGAACTGGTCACCTTGACCTCCTCATTCAGGCTGTGGTTACTCTTGGGAAAAAAATGAAGCAGCGAGTTAAGTAAAGGAAGTAGTTGCTGTTTTCTCTTTTCTTTTGCTGGTGAAGAAAGCTGAAGCCACCAGTATGATTTCTGACTTGAGGCAAGACAACCTCAACAACCCATGCCAGTGGAGAGCTGGTCAACTGCAACTTTGCAGTTCTGGTGGGGAAAAGATCCTGGGTGAAGTCTGTAACCACAGCCAGGCTGAAACTTGGGTTCCACTGTCTTTGGGGACATACCAAGATTAAAAACAGAGCTCAGGAGAAGAAATCAGCGTAAAGATGAGAAGATACTTCAAGCAGTAAAAATGGTTTGACAGTTCCACATATTCAGTGCATTCCTTGTCTATCTGAGCCATGACCCAGCAGAGGTTAAGTACCGAATTGTACTGCCAAAATATTTATTAATCAGAGCAATTGTCTACCTTGCCACTTCTAGGAATCCAAGACATGTCTTTCTTCTATTTCCATGGTAGTATTTTATGGAAACCTGTAAGGATAGAATAATTTAGGCTGAAGTACCTCAATCATATGTAGCTGTCAAAATCAATGAACTAATTTTCAGAGATGCTAATTATCTCTCAGTTCCTATGGAAAAAAAAAGAAGTCCGTGGTTGTTTGGAATTTGAATAGACATTTTCTATTTTTATTCATTTTGCTCTAGTAAACCTTTATTCGCTAAGAATATGTGGGTTGCTAGCTGTTAATTATTATGCTAACGGTATTCTGCTAAAGGTGGTCTGAAAACCAGTTTTCCCACTTACTGATTCATCTAATTAAAAAAAAAAAAAAGTATTAAGACTGTTTAAAATAACTGTGACATTGATATTTTATCTAATCCCCAGTTTAACAGAAGCAGTCAGTATCCTCTCTTTGCATGAGCAGATGAAACTGTATATTGCCACTCTAATTCTCCAGCTCTGTGATTGGATTTCTTTAGCCTCTTAACCTTAACAGCAGTGCTTTCCACGTGGAAAGATTTAGTATCCATAAAGGTACTCCCCATAATGTGGTGCTATAGGAGGAGCCCCTACCTCCCTCTGGGGAACATGTGATTCTTACAGACTTCTTCAGTGATTAAAGGTAACTCAGATTCAAAAATCCTTTGCAGTGCAGGCATTTAGCTCAAGACTGAGACATCTAAATTAAGATGTCTAAATATAAGATCTTGATTCAGGTGCCTAAACAAAGGTGCCTAGTGTTTTTCAAGATGCCCTTGTGAATTTGTTGAGATGTTTATTTGGCCTTCAGCTGCAATTTTAGAAGCAGATGGGTCTCCTGCAGGTCATGGCTGTATCTGCCAGCTGTGTGGCTGTCCTAGGTCATCTGAAATGGCACGGGGCACCTCTGTTTACTAATTGAATAGAACCCTAAATACTATTAGATTGAGGAACATAGAGGGAGTCAGTAGAGAGATTCAGCTCTCACCAGGCTGGCAGCTGGATCTGCCCAATCTCCCCCGAGGGTACTGACTAGAGCAGTGGTTTAGGCACCGAGCTCACATATAGACATTTACTTGCAAACACCTAATTTTAGGTGTCTTCATCCCAAACAAGACCAACCCATGATGTGTCTGTTATAACAAAGGATGAAAGGATTCAGAAATGGAAGGCAGAACACGTTGAAAGGAGGAAACTGCTGTGTTTATGCCTTTGTGAGGGCTCAATAACTGATACAAATATCAGCTAGCACCAGTCCCACTCCGAATGTTTCAATGGATGCCATGTCTAGAACAAAGGAGACTACAAAAGGGCAACTTTCTCTTTTTATCTTCCACTGTTTGAGGTTAAATAGTGCCTCTTCTATGGAAGACTTACATCAGTGAGCAGCTGTAGGCCAAATACAAGGACAGGTTTTTTTATAAATATCCTGTTCTTTTATTAACACAATTGGCTTAAGCACCAACCACTGCATTAAAAATAATCTGAACTTGATTGTGCCCTTCTGTTTCAGTCAGGAGTATCTGCCATATGCTTGACAGAAAGGGACAATATTCAATGGTAGAATATTTGAAATCCTTCCAAAATTAACCTTCCTGTTTCTTACACTATTAAAAACAACTCTCTCTTGCTACTCAATGCAATTTACAGGAGGTGCTTGGAAGAAAACAACCTTGAATTTTCTCATGACACTAAACTTCAATCATGATAAATCTCAAGGTGAGAGTAAACAGGAAGATATAAGCCTCTTTTACAACCATGTTTCTGAATGACATTATAGTCAGAGATGTTCTTTATAGTCTCTGCTGAAAAAAATGAACTGAATTTTATTGGCAGCATCTCTCTGACAGATGCCACTACTGTCCTTGTTTAAACCAGCATTAAAGCATTAAATATAACTGGAAGAAAAAAACCTGTTATAAGAGTTTGCATTCAATGAAATACAGAAGTAAAAGAAAAAAAAATTACCCAGAAATTAAAAATGAAACTCGAATTAGCTAAAATAAAAATTCTACATTAAACGTATGTTGTGTGGGGTGCTGAATTGCAGAAATTAATACAAATAGATGTAAAATGGAATAGTTTGCAAAATTGACAAAAGTGCTAATTGTGCATGCCAAAACCCCACTTTCTATCTTAACTACTCAGTGAGTTTAACTTTTTTAATATCTACTTTTAGCACTATTCTTTAGAAGCAGAGATTACTATTTAGAAACAGTTTTTCAAGACAGCGCCATACCAATAGCATGAAATATCACTTAATAGCTCCTTCCTAAGTATTAAAATGCTTCAAACAGAAAATATATTCTTCCTTTTAAGATCAGAAAATTGTGTTCTATCTGATCGATCATCTTTGCATTTATTGAGATAATTATCGGAGGTTATTCTGTGGTTTGGAACAAAAATCCAGAAGTTCCCTGGTACATGTGTCCAGCCAAGCATTAATTAGTCTGAGTGCCTCAGATTCTTGCTGTACTTTCTCTATTCACTCTTCCTAAGACAGCCTAAGGGAGATTTTCTGTGGTGATGTTCTGGACCCTCCAGAAGTCTGACTGAAACTTTCCAACGCACCATCCTGCAGTCAGGACCTCTCACACAGATTGTTGCACCAGCAGCAAGACTGTGGGCAAGTATTGAGAAGCTCTGGAAATTTCTGTAGAGCTGCCACTGAGGAACTCGCTTTTGTGAAAGATAACAGCCTTCTAGAAATCCCAAGTCAGGGACCCGAATAGAAATGCCTTTAGGTATCACAGACCCAGCTCTTGCCTTATCTGATCTGATGGAAAATTCTGTAATGTTTGTTGGTGGAGTTTTGCAGTACAACAGGAGCCACGTGTGGCCAAGAAAGAGCTTGTCCCGTTTATAATGCTGCCAGTAACACTGAATCCCAGCACTGAACATCACAGGCACAGAGCAGGGTATATATATTATTTGTGTAACAGTTTTGTAGCACATTCAGTAGTGACCTGCTTACTCATTATGAACAAAAACACACTTAGGGAAAGGACCTGTAATTCTAAGTATTTTGACCTCCACCATCTTGATAGGTATTCAGTAAATCTGTACTGAAGTAGAATCAAGAAAACTGTGCCAGACCTTAGCTCTCACCAAGAAATATTTCTCCTGATACTGCATTAAAGAGCCATATATAAATACCTCTAGGGCAGTAAGAGATGGAAAGCAACTGCTTACATCAATAAGTCATTAGCAGCAATTAGGACAGAACAAAATTGGCATCTGGCTATTCCAGATCATGATAGAAGAGATGTATAATTGCTAAAACCATGAAAATGTAAAAGAGGTATTGGAAATCCATACTCAGTGAACTAACGCAGGCAGCCTGAGCACAAGCTGCAAAAGTCACTAGAATTTGACAAGCCTTTTTGAGCAACACAGTTCTGAAAGCAGAGAAAAGGCATATGAAGTGTGAAATCGTCTGAAAGTTAAGAGCTGATAGACTGCTTGGTCTTTTCCCAAGTTCCCTTATGAGGTCTAAATAATCAGCAGCAAAGTGAGTGCAAACACAGCCTGTTTCCTCTTGCACTGGAGTTACTGCACTGATGTCAAGTGAGTAGCATTCTGTTAGTAAAAGTAAAATTCAGTGTACAATGAGAAAATAAGGCATAGATGAAACACCGCTTGACTAAGTACAGCAAAGCAAGTGACAGAGTGGTGTTGATACAGCTCACAAGTGCCAGCAGGTGGGAACTTCAGGAGATGGGACAGGTACCCAGCATACTTCAGTTCAAATAAATAATGCCGTTCACTACACTGTGTTTGGGCACCCTCCTACTAGGAATCATTTGCAATAATTCAGGCTGATTTAGACACCCAGCCATGAGTGTGTGGATCTCCTGCATGTATTCTTCATGCATGAAGTGGCCAAAATCCTCCTTAAATCTGGAAATTTGGTTGCTATTCATGGAGTATGTATTTCCCCTTTGCTAGCTGTGGAAAACAACATGACTTTTTCCTGCTATGTAAATATCAACGCTGGTATTTTTGCACTTAAAAAAATCTAGCAGCTTTACATGTGCAGAAAATTTGCTGTATTTTTATATCTGACATCCAAAACACTCTGAAAATCCACAGAAGTGACTGCTAATGAATATGGCTTTAAGAAGTCTAGCATTTCAGTCTCTGTGTCTGTTTAGTACCCAGTCCTTCTGCTGTGACTACCCCTGATGGGTTGAAAGGCAGATGCCTGTGTGGCTGGAGGCACCTTCAGGTGCTTTCCTGCAGGTCATTAACCCTTTTTCTGCCCACCCTTATTGGAACTACCAGCATCTGTAAGTCACATGTGGCAATGACAGTGCTACACACAGGGATTTTTTTATTTATAGCATCATGTGAGGCACAAAGCACTGTCAATTCAATGTGAGGATCAAACAATGGGGTAACAAAAGAGGAATGTGCTTCAGCTCAAGCGACCTGTGCCCTTATGGTCTGATTTGAAGGCCACTGAAATAGCTGGAATGAGTATAGTCATTTCCAGTGGGCTTTGGAGCTCTCTTTTGGTTGTGTCTGTGAAGTCCTGAGTGTGAAGCAGAGTGGTATTTGTGGGGTTCTTTGTGTTTATGATTATAAATATAATCCTTCATTCAGATGCTGTGATGCTGAAAGCTGCAGAAATCCCCTAGGCTCATATAAAGAAGAAGGCTGTTTGGTAAAAAGGAGATTCTTTTTCCCTTAAAATACTGCAAAAATGTGTTATTTCCATTTATTTAAAAGCAGCTTTCCAGCAGCCAATGGATATTTATATTGATGGAGTATCCACTGGATTATGGCAATTTCCTGATTCCAAATTGGTTTTTTCTCCTACAATGCTATCAGGTTGCTTTTATCTCAAAATGTTTTCCTGAGAAGACCAGTGACATTTTTTGGCTTTTACAGCTAGAGAAACTCAAATCCTCAGAATTTCATCCCCATGAGCAATCCCTGGCCCTGCTGTATTTCAGTTCAAAAATTCTTAGCCATGCACCCTTGTGTCACTGCACTTCCCAGTGGATGAACATGAAATGAACTCCTTTAGGAATTAGCTCTTCTGAAAAGCTGTCACTGATGTTTCCGGAGATGTGATGTGACCAGCAGGACAATGGAGGGGATTCTCCTCTCTACTCTGCTCTCGTGAGACCTGATCTGGAGTGCTGCATCCAGCTCTGTGGTCCCCAATACAGGAAGGACTTTGACCTGTTGAAGTGAGTACAGGTGAGGGCCATGAAGATGGTCAGGGGAATGGAGCACCTCTCCTGTGAGGACAGGCTGAGAGAGTTGGGGTTGTTCAGCCTGGCTCCAGGAAGGCCTTATAGCATCTCCTGGTACCTAAAGGGTGCCAACAGGAGACATACAGTGACAGGACAAGGGGAAATGGCTTCAAACAGAAAGAGGCAGGTTTAGATTAGATATCAGGAAGAAATTCTGTACTGTGAGGGTGGTGAGACACTGGCACAGGTTGTCCAGAGATGCTGTGGATCCCCCATCCCTGGCGGTGTTCAGGGCCAGGTTGGATGTGGCTCTGTGCAACCTGGTCTAGTGGAAGGGGGGCTGGAACTAAACGATCTTCCAGTCTCCATCCAACCCCAATGATTCTATGATTTATGATTATATTCATACTGCAGTAGAGGGGACTTGTATTCTGGTTTGTAAATGAAAAATTAATTCCAGGAAAATTATACCCACTATTTAGCTTGCTGTCTAACTAGGAAAAAAAGAATGAAGAAATTAGCTGTCTTATTTTATGTACAAAGCAGAGCACTTGACCTTTGATTCTCTTTTTCTCAGTGTGGATCTCTTTCCTTTTTTCAAAGCTTCCACTCTGTGTGTAGCCAAGAACTGGAGAATATGTTGATCACAGACCCAAAAACCTATAATTACCTCCTTGGAGTAGACATTTCTTTATTTTCTTACATAATAGCAAATTTCTTCTCTCCCTCACCTGCAAATATCTTTCCTCTTATTTTTTCCCCATCCAGATCTCCAAACTAGACTGTGGCCTTTTATTTTGAAACTACTAGTCATGATGTGAAACCATTTCATGTGCAGGTAATTAAATTCATTTAACTTAATTGCAGAGATAATGCTAAGAGAAGTATCAAAGCTCTCACAAGGCTGGTGGAGTTGCAGAGTGGGAGTTGCAATGTTTTGAACTGAATTTTGTACCATCATTGTCCTACCTACACTACATATGTAGGAAGAGTCATGGGGAAAGAACCTTCAAGGATGTAGTAAAATGTACAGTTCCCCATTCTGAGAAATGTGTACAAGCATTAAACACAAGTAGGGCTTTGTGCTTGTTGCTGACAGACATCATTGTTGGGCCAGGAAGTTTGGTTTGCATGCAGGAGATGAAAGGTCTTATCTACCAACCCCAAAACAGTTATTTAACCTAAACATATCTATTACTTCCTGATGCAGGCAAGCCATTATTAATTTGATATCTTATCAGGCTTAGGTGCTTCTAAATTTGTCCATCAAGTGAAGATTTTAACAAAGAGCTTCAGTTTTACAATGACAAGTTGTGAAAGCATAGAGAATGTGTTCTTTTGGGAAAGAGTAAAAGCACTGCCATGGGAATTAATGAGGTGATAACTGGTTCAGGGGCTCAGAGACACAGAGCTTCACTCGAACTTAGCATGTACCCTTTGCTCTGTGAGTATGTGTGGGGCATGGAACTTCAGTCAAATGTGAGACCTAAGTTTGAAATTCAAGTTGTCCTACAGCTGTAAGTGTGGTGTAGCTGGGGATCAAGGATTGGCCTTGGTGTGCAACACTTCACCCTTAATTCCTGGTCCCAGAGCTCTCTCAGCCAGCTGCTGCATGTGTGAAACAAGGGATTGTTCCAAGGGAAGACCCTGCCTTGTGAGGAAGGGATTGCCTGAACTCCCAGCCCCTATGCAGCAGAGTTGCTGGGCAAGAGCTGCAGGAGCCATCCAGAAGTGTCAGACTGGCCTGGAGATTCCCTGGGCACCTTCTGCTGTGCCCAGATGGACTGACAGGCAATATTTATGTGTTAGATGTGTTGATTAACCTGGTCGGGAACCTGGCCATGCAAATTACTCACCCAGGCAGTTTGTGCTACAGAACTGACCAGACTGTGCACAGGGAAGATACTTGTAAATAGTGCAAGTTGTGCAGATGCAGAAATGGGCACATAGCTCAGCATTTGGTACACAGTCAAGATACATGTTTTGTGCAATATTTAATACTCTCAGCAGAAACAGACCATACGTGTGCTGGAGTGATTGTGCAGGACCACTGCCCAAATGGACCATAAAACATGAGCAGAAGTTTGGGGAGCCTCACCAGGTCCAGCTGAAGGTGCTGATGAAAGGACCCTCACAGCAGAGACTCCCATCACCATCTGGACAGTAACCAACCATGCTGTTTGAGGGACTGGAGCATTACCCCATGGAAACAACCCCTCAAATCTATTTAGTTTCAACAAGTGCTCTGTGAGTGTCCATGCAACAGTGGCTCAGTGCTCCTGGGGCACTGAGAGAACTTGCATAGAGCAGACCCCCAACACACTCAACACAAAGAAAGAGAAACATGATTTCACCTCTATTTGAGCATCTGTCCTTTATCATAGAAAGCAAAGACAGCCTCCATCTTACTCCTGATACTCCTGTTTTGGACTTCAGCTCTTGTGCTAGTGCATATTTAATTATTTTACTGGAAGTGGGATCTGTAACAAACGTTTTCTGCCATCTTACAGGTATCATGTGGTGATTAAACAGTCTCCTGACAGGAAGAATTGAATCAAATCTTATTATGGATAATTAAACGTGGATCCTTCATATCTCAGGAGTCTATCTTTGTAACTTTGAGTAAGATCTCTTGCAATCTCCTCTGCCATCTTGCGTGGGACTCCTCTTACTAATGAGAGTCTACTTAAGAGCTAGGAGCTCATGGCTCCCCTTATAGGGTGCATTTTGAAGGAGAAATTCATATCTGTTTTAAACATTTCTCAAAACTTTTGGTGATGGAAGGTTTGTGCCCTTGGTTACTTGTTCCATTGATTAACTATTCCTCTAAGTAGAGAGTTTCTTGCTCAGCTTTCTCTTTTGCTGCGAATTGTCCTAATCTGCTGCTTGTCCTTCTTGTTCTCTGCACACCCCCTGCAATATCACCTTTTTCTGCCTTTCTGTCAGTCTGCTAAGCTAAGTCAAACCTATTATATTTCAGTCATGCTGTACAGAAAATATTTTCAAAGTGCCACTTTTCTTCACATCAAGCAGAAGGTCTTTATCTCTGTAGATAGGTAACATCTAAACTAGGACATGGCACTCTTTGTCAAGCTTCAGAAGTGCTGGTGAGAGGAGAACTGCTGTCCATTTTCCAGGTTTGAAGGTGCCTTTCTGGCAACAGTATGACATCAGTTATGTTTAGATTATGACTCCCTATAGCCATCTTTTCTGCTGTGTTTCTGCCCAGTTGTTTTTCCTTTTTCATTTTTTTCTTCTTTCCAAGTGTAGCACTTTTTACTCTTGTCTATGCCACGCTCCGTCTTCCTGACTTCAGATCACTTCTCCAATGTGTTGTTTTAAATTCTAACCTTCTCAGATGCTTTCAGTTCCCCTTTGTTCGTTATTTTCACATTTGAGAACATCCATGTTTTTCTGTTATCCAGGTCATTAATGGAGGTAGGGCACAGTATACACAAGTGTGTACAGGATACAGCCTGTGTGAGTTATTGAAAATTGAATGCAATCTTACAGCAATTACTACATTCACCTTTATAGTGTTTGATTCCACTAAAGTCATACTCATTTCATGAACTTCATTAAAAAAACAAAGCTATACAGGCTAGACAATAAAAAACAAAGTGTGGTTGTGAGGAACCCTATGGCTAAAGTACCCATTTAGATTTTCAGCAATAAAACATTAATCAAGGTTTTTCTAGAAATCTCACCAAATCCTTAGCAAAACCTCAAGTTTCAGCAGTGCAAAATCTATTGGAAAATAGGGCTGACCTCTTCATACTTTATTAACAACACTTTATGCCTGAAAAGCTATTACTTGCTATCACTGCTACAGTTATATTTTGAACTCTCCAGAATGTCTTTTACTTTTCATCTATTTTCGTGAGATCTACTACAACTGAGCATCTCTCTCGACATCAGTGCAACAGAAAGAACTGTTATCCACATGCTTCTGTGAATAATTCAGGAAAATTTGGCTCAGTAAAATCTGAGACTCTGGCTACTGTTAAAGTTATTGCTGGTTCAGGTTACTAAATTTTTTAACTCCTTGATAAGTCATTTGAAACATAAGCTTTCCAGACTGTTTCAGTTTATTACTCTCTTTAAGTGAGCAGATCTAAATTAGAATCTCCTCAGATCAATAGCTCATTTTTATCACAGGACATTTGAACTGTACCATATAGATCAGATAAATCATCTTTCACTGCACTCGAAAGTTTTAAACTGCAGATCTGTGGTGTAGAACTGCTGTAGATTGGGTGCTAGGAAAATGATATATTACAATTGTTTCTCCCTACCTATGGCTCTTCCTGAGTAAGTGCCACGTTCCAGTACAGTGATTATTTTAATTGCAGATGTTTCCTCAAACTGCATGATATATTTCTCTCTCTTAAAGCAGGCTGTTTACTTTTACATTACAACCAATGTTTCCTCACTGGGTGCTGCTCGGATTATTTACACCATGAAAAACACTAAGTAATGTATTTGACTCCATGCAATCCAGACCTAAAGGAATGAGGAGATCCAAAGTAGAAGTTGTAATCACAGCCGTGTCCTGGGCAGTGTAAAAATCACAGGATCATGGAAAATTCATGCTGGAAGGGACCTCAGGAGCTCTCTATCCTATCCTTCTGCTCATATCCAGACTGAATTTATCTTTCTTTTTTTTTTCATTTTATGCTTATTATGTCTCATCCACCCACCAGGCACTCAGCTGTGAAAAGTCTGGCTCCATCTCCTTGATGACCAACTTGTGGGCACTGAGAGCTACTTTTAGGAGCACCCCAAGTTGTCTCTTCCCCAGGATGAACCAGTGCTGCTCCCTCAGCTCATCTTCACATCCTCACAGGGTGAGTGCTCCCACTCTGGGCATCTTGGTGGTCCTCAGCTGAACTCCCTTCTGTTCATTGATGCCTTCCTTGTGACACTTTGCCTTCCAAAGATGATTGCTCTTTGATTTTGATACTGCTGTCCTTTATGTGTTAAGCCATTATATGTTGCCTGCTGATCAAGAACTGCCAGAGCAAAAGTCATTACAGGGATTTCAGAGGCAGGTGACATGACATTGCATAGAAACACTTGAACTTCTTTCCGATACCCTTTCCATAGCAATTTTTCATTTGTTTTCTTTTACTTCTTTCAACAGAAAAAGTTGTTGAATGCATAGGAGTTATTTTTTTCCTTTATTTTGCCTAAGTCATGATGTATAAAAATAAATAAAGGATTCTTAATCTCAGTTTAAAGTATAATTCTTTTGAAACCAATCGGCTTCTTTTCAGACCTTGTAGATAAGGTGAAGAACCCTGTGACTTTCAGGGCAGAAGGAAGCCTGATATAAAGAGGGATCCTGCAGAGCCACACAAGCAGGAAGATGTGCTTGCCACCCAGCAGGTTACTGGTGTGGAACTGCAGCCACCAAATCCCCGCAATTAATCCACTCTCAAGGCCTTGACCTGAGTCTTTCCATGTGGCAAATGTGAAGGGCAAAGTCTCAGAAAAATAACAGATACAGACCAATACTCCCCCATGTTCTTGGGTACAGGTGTTAAAAATTAAGTCCTGAGCCCTTTTTCCAGGACACCATCTGTTACCCTGGTCAAAACATGGTTCCAAGAAACCATTTATACTCCTGCTAGAAAATAAGGATAAAGTCCGAAGTTTTTCACTGTGCTATCATTGCTTCTGTTGGACTTGCAGCCGTACATTACAGCATTGCCATAGCGACCACAGGTAGGCATCCCCATCTGTGAGTTCCATGCTAAATTGATTGCAAATTGTGTACACATGCACTTTAATTCATTACGCCAGGGTTCCACTGTGGTCTGTCCTTCACCAGCATTATTCAGTATTTTCATTATTGCTATGAACAGAGGCATAGAGGATGCGTTTATTAATTTTTCAGATGACTCCAATCTGGAAAGGGTTGCCTGAAGGACTGAAAATAGGATTGGAATTCAGAATGCTTTTGACAAATCAAATAAATCATGAAAACAAACAAAAAAAGAAGATGCATATAGATCCAGTGAAAAGAATCTATACACAGGTAGTGGCAATTGCCTACTCAAATATGCAAGAGCCAAAGTGGGGTAAGCACCAGTACAACAGGAGAAGATCTGGCTGGGGGGAGAGGGCACTTATTAAATCACGAAATGAAACAAGGTAAGTAACATTATACTGTTTCCAGAGAAGTATCCACTGCAATGAAATATATAAGTAGGATTTTGTCTACGTGACAAGTGGTGGAAATCTATTTTCTTTCAGCACTGGCATGGCCCCAGCTGGAACACGTGCCCAGCTGTTGATGCTCAGAAGCAATGCAGCCTCTGGTGAGTGTCCAGGGGAGAATGGTCCAAAACAACAGCCTGAAGGAACTGGAGCTGTTTGCTAAAGGAAAAGAAGAAAGAGGCTCGACTGCGGCTCGTAACACATAAAAGGTAGCTGTAGAGAGGGAAGGAATTAATTCTCCGTTATGAAATAATGGCTTAAATTACAGTGAGGTTTAAGTTAGGCATTTGGAAAAACTTTCTAATAGCAAAAGTAATTAAGCACAGAAATAGACTGCATGAAGAATATCCATCATTGGAGGCTTAAAGGGGAGGCTGTGTAAGCTGTCCAGGAATGGGCAGCCCAGCCATGGGGCTGAAAAGGGGGAAGAGGTGTTCTGATTTGGGTGCTAGCAAGAGGAGAAGATTTACATTTTCCAAATGCAAATCTCGTGGCTGCAGCACACCGCTGTCTGTATAGCACTAGCACAAGATGACCTGGAGCAATTACTTAATTTATCGATGTGTGCAAACCGCAGCAGAAAGCCTGTTTTTACAGATGGCACCTCAAAATGTTAAAAACACATGGAACAGCGCATCAAAGCAAATCCTCTGATTCAGTCCTTAGTATGAGGTCAGCCCAGATACTCTGCAGGAATTGGGGTCCAGCTGATGCTGCAATGTTCTAGTATTGATATGCCAGACAAAGCCTAGCAGGTGAGTGCTACCAACCTTTGTAATAATCAGCATGCTCTTACTTAGATGCCTTCCTAACAGATTTTGCTTAGATCAAATTTTTATTCTCCATTGAAAACCCCAGACATTTTGGGGGGGGGGACAATGGAGAGAGACTGGTGAAGAAGTTTGTTTCTAGTAGGAACACAAACTTGTATTTTACCGAATCAGCTCCTATGTTGATATCCTAAAGATATCTACAAAACCCAAATACTTTTAAAGAGAAAACTAGATCCAAATTTATCCACAGAATTTTAGTATTAGAAAAAAAGCAAGAGCAAGAGTCTTTAAATGTCTTATTAAATGCAAACTTATCCGTATTCACCAGCTTGATGCTACCCCTGGTATCATCAGGTAGCTCAGGGACTTGATTACAGTCATCATGACAATGCTATAATAAAAGATTATGAATAGCTTGTTGCTGACTTGGGAGCAATCTGGAAATCTCATGTCATAAAACCAGCACTCAGTCTCTTTAACTTTATTATATTAAAAAAGTTATAAAAACTCTATGCGTAATTTTTACTGTGCTTCATACACAAGAGAGCCATTATTTAACTCTTCATTTAATTTCCAGATGCTTCATATGCACCATATAAAAGGTATCCAGAGAATCCAGGCAGGAAACAGACTTATGGTAGGCAGCTCAAAGGTATGCATGTGTGGAAAATGCCATTAAAATTATAGCTTATCTAGTGTGCTTTGCTTCCCTAAACTAGAAGTGTTTCAACTGTTTCCACAGGTTTAGCTTCACGCTGCAAGGTTGATGTCCCTTCTGCTTGTCTGGGATTCCAGGTGGGCACTACCTGGGGATCACATAGGAGCTGCACCTCTGAGATGCCGGATCCAGAGTCCCCACGTGTTTTCTGCCTTGGAACACAGCCAGTGTGTTCCATTTGGATCTCTTACATCGTGGTACGTTGCTGCAGGCCATAATGCAGTGCAAAAGTGGCAGTCTTTGAAGTCCCAGCCCTGGACTGTTCAGTTTTCCTTTAGCAGAAAAGAGAGAGAAAATATGTGGCTGCAAAGAAAATCGTACCTGGTAGCAATTTCCAGGAGACAGAGCAATGAGGGCTACCTCCCACCAGGAATTTCCAGGCATGCCATCCCTGTGCCATGGAAGAGGTGTGGCTGGGGAGCCCTCACACTGCAGCTGGGCTGCCCTGGCCTCGGTCCCTGAGTGCATTGTACCTACTCAGATATTAGGAAGGGAGTAAGCAAAAAACCATCTCACTTCTTCAAAGTTTCAGTGTTCTCAGACATTTGAATTGTGAGCCCTGGTTTCCTCCCTCACAGTAATACACATTATTGCAAAGAAAATTTTAGAAGTCATGGAAGAAAGAAAAAGTGTTTGAGCAATGGCCAGCACGGCCCAGGCAGGAAGGATGTGAGCACTGTTTCAACACCCACCACAATTCGACAGGCTTGAGAAATCCTGGTTGCTGGGAAGCAAAACACAAATTGTCCCTGCAAATGCTTTTACCAGGTCGCTCTGTCCTTTTCCTAATTCAAACTGCAATTATAGAGATGATAAAATGGAAAATAAATATATATGCAGTAGCTGAGAAAAACCAATTAGTTTTGCACCAGTGAGAAATAAAGCAGAACTCCTTGTGTTTTTAACAAACCGGCTCTCAATATATATTGTAATGTATCTTCATGACCCAAATATACTTAGGAAGAGCATGACAGTGAAATGTATGTTAGAAGGGTAATAAGGGAACTAATGCAGTAAAGTTACTATATTTTATTAGTAGAAGAAAACAATTAAAATGATATCCAGGTAGTAACTTAGGAGCCAAATGTCATAGCTGTCTCTTTTGCTGCCAAAATATGTGTACTCTCTTCCTAACAGTCTCTTTCCCCAAGGAAAAATAAATGTATCTAAGAAATACTTGTTAGCAATGCGATTACAGGCTTAATTCCCCAACCAACTTCAGACATCATAAAAACAAAACCAAGTAGAAGCCCTTTGCAATTGCAATGGAAAAGAGACAGAAAACCACTAAGTGCTCAGAGAAAGATAATATATTTTTATAACAAAAGCTGACACAGTCTGTGACAATAACATTTGAGATGACGTTAGCATTAGTTTTTCAAATGCATTGTCTTTTTCTTTTAAGCTACAGCCTAGAATGAAAAACTTCTTCTAAGGTTAGACTGTGTTACTCCAAGACAGGACTTTTGGGACACTCAGACACCAAAGTAGCTTGCCAGACTCTCAGAAAAGCAAAGTAGCTTTGTATCAAAACAACATTTCTTGGCATTACTTACTTCTGAAGGTCTGGTCCCTCCAAGGAACCTAATGACAGCTGGGTTATTTGTACATTGTGGCTTCAACCATGAGACCGGAGACACTGGGAAGCTAATCGAGAGCACCTCTGAAATTTTGGCCCTAAGAAAATGAGATCAAGATAAAAGTTTGAACAAATAAAATAAAAAGGACAAAAAAACGCTAAACCTTGCTTTTTTTCCCTCCCCACCATACAGATTAGACCCATATTCAATTCAGAGCTTGGAGAAAGAAAACCTTCAAGAGGCCTTGCACGGGCCATGGGAAGTTTGTAGCTGTGCAAGGCTCACGTTTGTGGTGTCCGTCAGGACTCCCATGCTGTGGTCTAGATTCATCCCTATCTCCTCATCGATTTACCAGTGTGCTCCCTGCCCAGCCTGGCACCCTGGGCTCTCTCACCATCCACAGCAAGGCCTTGAGGTCCTCCAGAGACATCTGTCTTAGGAGGGGCTGTCTCTTACCCTTGGCATCACCAGGTGAAACTCGGGACACTCTGGAAAGTCTGCTCACTTGACGAGTAGATGTCCTGACCTGAGGCTCCAGGCTCTGTAGAAGGATTTTGACTTGATTTGGTAGCAGCATATACTTTTACTGTTGGAAGTAAAGGTCTACACCCTGGAATAGTACCACGTTCCTTCTAGATCCCCACTCCCAATGCAAGCTTCAATTTCTTTGACAAGGGCCTCAAAAGTCTTTTTCTCCCCAATGACTTTGTGCAGTTTAAAATACCCGTCTAAAACATTGCAGATGACTTCTACCCCTCAGTCAGTTACTATCAAAAGTCTCCATTCTTTTGAAAAATTGGCAGCAAACCCAAGGTAAAGATATTGATGTTTAAAAATTTAGTATTTTAAAATATTGAACATTAACATCCTTTTAATGATTTTTAAATCGGATCTAAATCAGAGTAGGTATTTTCCTTTTGGCACTCACTTATAAAAGGTTACTGCATTTATAGGTTCACAAGAAGAGGCAAGTGAATTTTCTTTCAATTTTTCTTGCCTCCAGCCTTGGATCCCAAAATGGCAGATGGCTGGAAGGCACTGGAGCTTCACGGGGTGAAAAAGCATATTCTCACTACAAATGTAAAAACTGTAATAACCAAGCCCCAGAAGTCACAAATGCCTAGGTTCCAACTGATGCAGTGCAGAACTACTAAAGCTGATGCCAGAGAAAGGTAGAGAACTTTGCAGATGATCTTTAAGGTGTCTCATGGCTCATAAAAATGATCAACTTCAGTGGCATTTTCAATTAATAGATGCACTGATTTTTCCTCTCTACATTTAAGCTGTCAGTATCTACTCCCATAATGACAGGATGAGAGGGATTGGATTTTTTTTCATATTTAAAGCGTAGCTGATTAAAGTTGAAATGGGATCAAGGATATGCTTTTTTACTAATGGAGATTTTGGATAATAATGACAAGGAGCTTTCAATTGCAAAAGCCAGTGTGATGCCTCACAGGTCTGTATGGGATGCAAATCTTGAGAAATGTCCTCGACTAGGGTCATTAAAACTAGTATGATTGGATTTGTGGCATTTTTAATGTAGGCTCAGAAACAAACTGCATTATTATTGAAAGCCTGAGATTAATTTATTGAGATGGTCTGAATAATTTTTCTGAAACAGGAATTCCACAGACAGCTGCTGTCTCTCTCTTAATGAGCTTCAGAGTCTGTATAAAGAGGAAACCCAAATCTTTGTGGAAAGCTCAGAAGAGATTTCTTTCTATCCTGCCTCACAGCCTGTCTCCTGAGAAGCACAACCATCAGCACTGACAATAATAAACACAAAACAGAAGTCTAGATTAAATGCTGTGAATGATCTATGGCTTCGTTTTGCTGGTATGCACCTGAGGCCCAAGACCCTTTTGCAAAATGATGGAAACTCATCTATCTCACTAACAAAAGTTATGTGCCTACAGTGATTTGAAACAGAAACCTGCTTTATCTGTAATCTTCTGAGGTGAATTTTAAACTTTCCTTAAATTGAAGGTGCTTAGACCTGATACTTTGGCTTAGCACCTTAGAAAAGCTGAGATCCACTGTAAATCAGGTTCCAGGTCAGGTTTATTTTTCTGACATCGTGAGTCTGCAACAGGATGTTGCTATTTGGTAGTTTCTAAAGGAAAGATTCGTTGAGATGCTCACAGACACACTCCAAGAATGGTGACATTTATGGGATGTGAAGCCAGCAGAATCTCTCACTGGGTATGAATTATAAGCCTGTGTCGGTTCCAGGGTGCAGAGCTGGAAAGGCCACCTTCATTTTCCTCCGTTACCCCTTCTTGGCAGCAGAATAAACTTGCTTCTCAATGGCGTTTCTGGGGTGACAAGAAATGTGGTGCTTCTGTTTTAAGATTTCTACAAATGCCCTGGGTCCCTACTATGCATCCTTGGACCTGAGTCTATTCTCAAACCAGCCTTGCCAGATAACCACACTGTCAGGTCCAGTAAGTGGCATCAGCTTTAAAAAACATTAAAGAGCAACCTTTTACAGTTCAGAAGAAGACAGGAAGTTCCAGGAATGAGTCATAAAGTCGATCGCTTCCACCTAATAAGAGTGCATAGGTGGGTATAAGAACCTGGGGAAAGGCTCTCAAGAAAAGGGCATTAGAGAGGTAAAGGTAACAGCACATTGTGGAAAAAACATGCATTTCTGCTGTGGCTGTTCAGAAAAGTGCCTGAGATACAGTCAGCTCCTTGGCTCACAGGTTCCAGGGAAATGTTTGCACAGCTGAAATGTGGGAGGCAACATGTGGATCTCTGATGGCATAAGCCCAATTGTTTGCATTTATATGTACAAATGTGCCACCTGTCCCCATGAATTTCAGAGAGTATGTGTTCTGCGAGCTGAGGGAAGGAAGGGGAGATCCCGGTTCATCCTATTCACATTAGAGCACCCACGGTAAAAAAGACTGCACAGAACTTAAGGGCAGCCCGCAACATTTTCTCACTGCCTTGTTTCAATCTCTCCCACAAAAGCAGTGCACAGGTAGGGTTCTCAATCACAGTCTGCTTCTGCCTATAATATGGTAAAACACAGCCAGCACTGGCACAAGGTTTCCCATTAGTGCTGAAGCAAAAGTCTGAGGTCAGGCTGTGAGAGAGGTGAGGCTGGAGGACTTCTCCTCCCCTCCAGGGACTGCAGCTGTCAATAGAACTAGCAAACTGAATAAAGCAGAGATAACAACCTGCAGTCCTTCCTGCTGAAATGAAGATTTCAATAACCTGTGCTGCAAATGGCAATAATAAGCAGCCTTTTCTGTTTCGAACCATTAGGATAGAACATGCCAGGGGTAGAAATCAGTCCTTAGAGTGATTGCTTAGATTAAAAAGCTTGCACAAATCTGGAGTGAGGGAGGTTTACTTTCCTCCCAAGCTAAGCAAGCAGAAAGGCAAACAGGGGTTTGACTGTTTCCAGGCAAATCAGCCTGTTTTAATCACCCCCGTTCTCTTTTTCAGTGCATTCAGGCGAGCTCCTTTGTGCACATCGGTGTGTGCTGTCCTGTGCTGGACCCCGGGCCCGTGACTGGGAGAGCACACACTCCCCACGTGACCAAAGAGCAGATCCAGCACCAAATATGAGTGGGAAAAAAAGGAAAACTGGGAGGGAGGCCTGAAACCTCCAATCTGACATGCTCAGAAATTTACTGGTTGGCATGGAGTGATGCCACTGGCACTAGGAAAGCAGCTTTCTCTCGCAGTTTCTCTCAGGTTTATTGGGAAGATTATTAAAACATTTTCATTTAAAAATATTTGGCAGAGACTTCTGCATAAGTCAAGAGGACATTTCTGCCCATATCGCTTCAGACAGAGAAAAGAGAGTTTAAAGGGAAAAAAAAGCAAAACCCCATCGACTTTCCTCATGGCTACTAAAAAGGGTCTTGAAAGAGCTTGTCTTGTGAGCGAGAGGGACACCAAGAAGTACTCCTTGGCCTTAGACAGGTAACACAACTCTTTGTTTCCTTCACTGTCATTTCTCTGTCAGAGCAATATGAGATCACCAATCTGCCAACCAGCTGCAGTAGAAGTCTGGAGAGTTTCACCGTGCATACATTTTACTACTTTCAAAATATTTTGTTCCATTTTTTCCTTCACAAACTTTCTTATTAGATATTTGAAGCATTTACTAGACAGCAGTCTGATGTGTCTGTGTCTGTGATGGATTGAACCAATCTACTGTTGAAGCAAGTGTCTCCTGCTATGTATTTTATAAGCTTAGTAGATTTATTGTAGGATGCAAAACCTCATGGATTATGCTGCAATTTTAGGCTGAATTATAATAGTGCTATTGACACCATGTTTGACTCAAGGCTCTTTCATGTTTGAATGTCTAAATTATACATTTGGTTTGAAAGAAAGGTGATGCTTTATTCTTGTGGATAGTCTGTTGGACTTAGAGTTAATGTACCTCTTGTGTGCCAGAGGTCCTGTGAGCAAACGCTTGCTAGAGTGAGGAAAGATCCTCTGAAAATATATGATATACTGTAGATAGGGTTAAAAAATGGGTAAAAATGTCTATCACGAAATAGTTTTGCAGTTTAACTTGCTTTCAT
Organism: Pachycephala philippinensis; assembly: GCA_013397055.1. Lineage (NCBI taxonomy): Eukaryota > Metazoa > Chordata > Aves > Passeriformes > Pachycephala > Pachycephala philippinensis. Next base: position 641,936 of record VWZT01001853.1, on the reverse strand, counting down.
TCTTCCTCTTGACTCAGACTAGCAAGTATTTTTAAAAGAAAATAGCTGCTCAGTTACAGCTTAGCAACTCTTGACATTTCCATTATCTCATTGGTTTTCAGGTTATTTATTGCTTGGCTCTCTTAAAACATGTGGGACAGAAACTTGGCGTAAACACTGTCAGTTCAAATGGAAATCTGTCTCTTCGTGTTCTTATACTGGGGTCAGTGCCATCATATTTTAGTCAATTGAATGTCTGGGTTATTATTTAAATATTATTTCATGGCTCCATAAATATAGATGGCACTGTCCAAAATGACTTCTGTGGTAATATTTATATTTCAAAAAGATCCCATATGATTCTGCAGTTCATTTTAGTTATTGAAGACACTCAGTGTTTTTTTGGAAGTTTGCAGTTTTGTGGGCACAGCTTCAGTGCTTGAGGTCCTTTGGCCCCTTCCAGCCTCTGGACACAAAGGACAACTCTGGGCAAACCCATTATATGGTCCCCTGAGACAGGGACAATTGTTAGTCTGCCTTGTGAGGAAGCAACTTTTTCCCTGGATCATCAGTAATGGGGAATATCCCCGGTAGGAAGAGAGGTAGGATGCACACTGGGGGCAAGAATCCCTGGCAGCTGATCCTCCCGTCGGAGAGCTGACTCATGTTCTGAAGGAGTCATTTTTTTTCTGATAATTATTTCTTAATTTATGATTGAAATTAGTTGGGGTGAATTGCTGCAGCAGTTGCAATTGTTGGACTGATGCTGCAGCTACATGCAATGGCTCCTGAGCTGCAGGGCTCTGCAGTGGTGGTCCTGGGGTGGCTGAGAGATGGAGGTGGTAACACAGCTCTCCAAAATGAAGAACACTTGTCATCCAGCCATGTGGCTTTTGTACTGCATCTTCATTTTTCTTTTTCTGCCAGATGAAATTTGATTAACTGCACTACCTAATTACTCTGCTCCAGAAATAACCAGAAATGGGGGCTGAGAGGCAGAGTCTCCCTCCTGTTGGAAAGAGCTGCTAGCACAGGGGAAGCCCTCGCCCTGCTCCCCATTGCACCCAGCAGCTTGGGGTCCCAGCCCAGTGAGCCACAGCCAGCCCAGGAGGGGATGCAGCCCTGGGCTCACAGAGCAGCTGCCTGCACAGCTACAGGTGTCCTAAGCCAGTAGTAGAAATAGGCTCATCTTAGCCATTGGTGTAAATTACCACATTTTTCTGTTCCCCATGTGTAGCCTTAATGACCAGCTCTAATGCTTTCAACAGAATTTATTTTGTGCACAGATTGCCTATTTCTTTGCCATCCCCCAGCCTCTTTCTTTTTAATAAATGCCATCATTACAGCACACAGGGAACAAAACTGGTTTTATCTTGACCGTGTGAGTAGGAAGCCTGAAGCTGACCCCTTTCCCTGCACTCAGGGTTGTGGAGGAGAGTGTTTTGCACGTGCCAGACTTGTCTGTAGTCACTAGATGGTTTGGATGCATTAAGGTTTCCCATGTCAAACTTGAAATACTTACAAGGGGGTGAGCTTCAACCAAGCCCTCTGGAAGTCAGATCAGTTGTATGTTTGTAGTACAATTCACACTGGGAGGGACCTTAAGAAGGTCTCTGGTCCAGCCAAGAGATTGAATAATGTTGCTCAGGGCTGTGTCCAGTGCAGTCTTGAAAAAAATCTCTCAGGATAGAAACTCCACAACTTTTCTGGTCAACCTGCTTCAATACAGAATTAACTTCACAGTCTTTTTTTCCCTTATATTCATTCAGAACTTATTTCAGTTTAAGACCAATGACCTCATCCTCCCTCCATGTAGAGCAATAAAGCTCCATCTTCTCAATAGCCTCCTCAAGAATATTGGCAGGTGGCATCCAGGTGCTCACAAACTCACTTTTTCCCTGGACGAAAAGTCCAGTCCCCACAGAAGTGCTCCAGCCTTTAATCATCCTGGTCACCCTCTGCTGAACCTACACTGGTTTACTGATCTTTCCTGTACTAAGGACCCCAAAGTTGGACACAGTATTGTAGATGTGGTCTCACAAAACTGTCTGTCCCAGGTGCAGGACTTTACATTTGTTGTTGTGAAATTACAAATGGTTCCTGTTGAGCTCTTCCTCCAGAGGCTGCTCCTTATGGCAGCCTTGCCCTCCAATCCATCAGCTGCACCTTCAGGTTGGCATCATCTGCCAACGTGATCAGGGTGCACTGCACCTCCTCCTCCTCCAGGTAACAGAGGAAGGCATTACACAGGATGGGTTTCAGGACAGGACACCACTTCCCACCAGACTTGAGGAAGGTTGTGAACCATAATGGTTACAGGGTCTGAAGCTGAGCACTCAGATCCTCCCGCTTCATGCAAAAATGTTGTCTGTGAGTCATATATCATCTATCTTTAAATTAGGTCTGAAGTAGGTGTCTAAAATAGATTTGTATGGTCTTTTCCTAGTCAGTGGTGGTATTAAGAGAGAATAAGTTATTCTAATGATTAGTCATTTATATTCTATTTTTTCCATTTGTTATCACCTATATAATGATCCAGATAACCACTTATCACAGTCTAGGTAATGGCTTGACCAAATTCCTCAAATTTCCATGAATGAAGACAGGCCAGATTATTTTATTTCTTGCTGGCAATGGATCACTGTAATATTGACCAGAAATATTCAATATCCCACTTCATAAATCAGTGAGTTTGCATCTGATTGCACCAGCTATGCTATGAGCTACATTTTGGGTTGATCCAGCATGGACTTCTTATTATGTTCTTTATACATCTTTAGAATGGGATTTTGAATACCATCACACAAATGAAACTCGAGGCATTAAGTCTGAAGGTTTTGTGTTTTATTTTGTCTCTGAGACAAGAGACAAGGCGGGCAAAAAACCCAGCGGTGGGCAATGCTGAAAGCAGGAAAGTCGTGTGGAAATGTTGGGGTTTGTCTTCACGCAAAAGTTTTTAACACAGGGCATTAACATGACCTGCAGATATTCCTGTCTATGGGCCTTAGACTCATAATTGGTTCCTGTCTGCCAGGCTCATAATAGCAGGTAAAAAATTTGAAGTGAACCTGGGAGATGATTTCTTCAGGTGAAGAGTGATTTTCTATAGCAAGCACATAAGGAATATTTTCTTTTTCTCCCTTCCTGCAGGTGATATGAAAACTCTTATGAGATCAAAGAGTCCTCATCAAATAAAGGCTTTCCACCACTCCTTATCCTTTACAGAATCAGTACTTAGGAAGGTTATAGTGTTTCTTGTGATTTCTGGACTGTTTTAGCTGAGGGCCCTGTGGTTCTGTCTCCTTTGTTCTGGCTTGCCAGCTGGTCCCAGTAGCACACAGTACCTCAGCAGACTCAGCAAACCCAATCCCATTGCTTTTGCCCAGCTGCAGGTGACATAAGGACCCTGCAGAAAGGACTGTGTCTGCCCAGTACTGGCCATATGCCATCTCCATTACACCCACTTCAGTTTTGGCCACTTCATCTGAGAAGGAAAATTAGAACCAAGGTAGTAAGTGATATGAAACAGAAACTAAATAGCTAGGGCATCAGCTCAGAAAATTGATGGTTCAGAGGTATAACAATGATACACAAAATCATGAATGATGTGATGCAGGTAAACAGGGAATAGTCATTCATTAGCTCCAGCAGTATAAGAACTAATTAAAATAGCAGGCAGACAGCTTCAGAGTGACAAAAGACACATTATTTTTACACACATCGTAATTAAATTGTGGAACTCAATACTTTCAAGTCAGCTGGGTTTGTGGAATAAAGATCTGTAAAGAGATGTTGGACAGGAGCTCTGGTTCAGAACTGGGGAGCAGTAACTCTCTGGGAATGTTCCTCTTTGGTACTTTGACCTTATGTATTCCTTCATGTTTATGACAGAATTTGGATACTTGGCTCTGTGCACCTCTGGTCTGCCTCCAGGCAGCTATTGTTATAGTGTTATGGACAAGGAAAATTATTGACAATACATTTATGCATACAGGGCCAGGCCCTCAAAATGAGGCCAAATAAAATAACTAAGGCACGAATTCCTATCTACTAGAAATCTAAATGTAGGTAAATATATGAACATTTGCCTTTATATTGTGCCCACAGTAAGGAAAAGGAGAAACTGGACAGCCAGACTATTAACAAGGTCTTAAATGCCTTGGAAATATTCAAGATTTGTACATCAATTGAAATTGGAATGGTGCCAGCATAAGGGAGGTGACTATGGCTTTGATAAATTTTTCTCTGAAGGCAGTTTCATTATCCTTTCAGGCACCAGAAAATTACTATTTTCCCTCATGAAGGAGATGATCTCCTGTGGAAAGTGCAGTGATTCCACATTTTCCTCTTTTGACTGGGGAACTCATAATGGTCTAGGAGGATAGCAATTATTCCCATAAGCCTGCAGATCAAGGCACCCAGCAGATCAAGTGAAAATAAACAGAAAGGAAGTTGTAATAAAAAGCTATTGCTAATGATTTGTGTGGAATCTGCAATATATATTAATATTTTCTGCTTCCCCCTTCCGGGCATGACTCACTAGGAGCCCTTCAGTGACATTCCCCTGACTATCTTTTTTACAAAGGAAAGAGAATTTGAAATGGAGAAAAGAATTATTTTTTAATCTGTGACTCTGCAATATGCTGGCACAGAGATCTGATGCTCCAAGGCTACATCTTGCTCTAAAACACTATGAAGGGGTTTCTGGTCTAACAGAGCTGATCTTTTCACCTTAAGCTTTTGATTCACACTTTTGTAAAACTGCCTCTTAGATTCTTAGATTCTTTTAATTAGTGGCAGGCAGCTTTTGAAAGAGAAAAATAATGGTTGCGTACAGGAGCTGGCAGGAGTTTTCCCAACTCATCAGGCCAGATGCTGTTCTGCAAGTTCAAAGGGAGCAGTGAATGCTTGCCACCTCTGGCAACTGGGGCACTTTTATTTAGGTACCCTTTAGACAGAAAAATGTGACATTTGTGGGTTTATGCTGTCTCTGTTTGCTTTTGCATCTGTCCAGCAAGATCTGTGGACAGTGCTTTCCTGCCCCTCAGTGATGCCCCGAGGCTTTGTTAGTTGACAGAGAGACTGGAAGACAAAAAACAGAAGAGAGTGAGATCACAGAGTGACCTATTTTGTTAACAGCAAGGAAAGGACTGGGTGGCTCAGAATCTGCAGCGGTAATTTTGGCATTCCTGCCTGAGAGGCTGTTGAGCTGATCATGACTCATGTCATTAAGATGATTTTAATGTTCAATGCCAGCTGATGAAAATTGAGGTAAGGGGAAATTAATTTTACATGCAAACTATATAAAAGCATTGGAAGTTAACTCCAGAGAGAGATCATGGGAAAGAAAATCTTGCCTGCCCCGATCTCCAGGGGAGGGTGAGAGAACTACAGCATTTTATTCAGCCATCTGGAAGGAATTAATTTGTGGTACCTTCTGTGTCTAATTCATCAGGAAAATATTGTACAAAAATGACACGGTGCACATGAGGAACCTGATAAATGTAAAACTAAAGGACTGGAGAAGGACTGGCTGGTGGGGACCCCAGCTGCCAGATGGGCAGCCCATTCCCCAGACAGTCCAGCTCCCATTTATTTGTTGTTGCGAGGAAAATAAAGGAAAATGCTGACAAAATGACTAAGAAGACTCACTGTCTCCAAACATCATGCATTAAATCTGACCAGTTGCTGTTTCACACAAGCTCCTCACGTACAGGGGCAATCAGTCACCTCTGCTGAGCAAACAGAGACCACATGCTAACCTGGCTGGAAACAGGCTGACTCAGGGGAACGTCGCACCCTTGGAACATCTCAATAATATTTACAGAACCAAATCCACATTGACTATCTACAGTTGCAGGGCTTGGCTGCCAAAGTGGGTCTTCTTTCGCCAGTACCTCTGTGGTGTTGATGAACATCAAAGGCCAAGGCATCCACAGCTCTGCAGGTGCCTTTGCCTCTTGCCCACCAGTGTGGGGCATCTGGCAGGACTTCAGACCTCCTGAGCAGCTGCAGGCCCCTCAGGCTGCCCAAAATAAGCAGCTGGAAAAAGCTTGTGATTTCAGTTTTTTTCTTGACATTGACTACTGCAGGTTGGCAGCCACCAGCTGATTTCTTTCCAGTGAGATTTTAGGCATCTTGACACTTCTATAAACAGTGCAGAAACACTACAGAAAGTCACCAGGATTCGTGTTACTTCCTGGACTGACTTCCTGGTTTCCTTCACTCAGCTGAAGAAACAATTCTTCCGGGTCCCAGAGAAAAGTCTGAAGTCAAACTGGGGAAAAGCCACTGGGGCAGCTAAGCCCAGTCCCACATCCTGCCCCCAGGCTAATTTCAGACTTGGAAAAAAAGCGGTGGAGTTTGCTGTGTTCCTGGGTAGCCCCTGCCACACACAGACCTCAAATAGCTGCAGCATGGGGTTATATGGACATTGTGTGTGTGCATCTTGGCAGAATTGAGCTTCTGGTGCCACAGTCTCAGTACGCTGTGATCACCTTAGGAGCAGCTCTGGCAACAAGTGTTGTATTGGGAGACACAGAATGGTTTTAAGTCGAGCCTCCTGGGAGGGGGTTTAGAGAGGTTTTTTTTTGCCATTTGGGCTCTTTTCTGTTGAGAGATAAGGAGAAGGGAACATCCTTGCTCACCAAAGCACTCCTGGGGGAGTCTGGGTTGCTCTACTGAGAGCACCAGATGTCGTGGTCATTCAGGAGCTTCCACAGTTGCAGTGTAATGTGCTTGGCTGTGGAACTCTCTGCCCCCACATCGTATTTCTTGTGCAGGAACAGAGAGGGACAACACGGAGGTTTTGTGGCAGAGCAGACTTGGCTGAGAAATCACCTTGTGATGGAGCAATGCTCAAAGAGCCACTTCTGCTGGACTTCTCACCTTTCAATGACATCAGTGGCACAAAGGGTTCAACATACTAGGGAGAATTGACTTCTTCGATTTTTTAAATACCTTTGCAATTCTTTGGCTAATATTTTCTATGCTCAGGCTCAGCTGGAATATTGGTAGATTTTGTACATATGTGGAAATTTGAGATAAAATAGTTCTGTGTGCAAAGAGAGGAGAGAAATATCTTTAGCCGATTATATTTAAAAAAAGAAGTTTGGGTTGGTTTTTTGACTAGTCTTCCTGACAAAGCTGTTGGGAATAAAATCCTGAATTTTTTAGAAGAATTTTCTCCATGTTATGCTGAATTTGGTACCTATTTGCATGAGGTACAACTATTTCAAAGTCATGTGTTGTGCATGAGATACACAGGTTAAGAAAGCTACCCTGTGCTTCATAAACTTCTAAATGATGCAGGAGAGCCCAAAGAGCTGGGAAACACAGCCAGAACACTCATTTCATGTGCAGCTCTCTCCCACAGAGCCTTGCTTGTGCGAGCAAGCCTCTTCTATGACCTGCTCTACTGTTCCCAATGCTGCTTTTATCCTTTGAAAGCATTAATTACATAGTTTCTGGGGCTGTAGGGCTAGACACCCGAATAACCAGGGTTTTTCCTTTTTAACCTTCTGTTTCTTTCTATCCCAAAGGATGAGCTGGCTTCAGAAGAATTCAAATGAAGAGAGGCAGCAGCAGGAAGCAGAAGTTACAGGAGCTAATCCAGCATATCACTGTCACAGCTACTCACAGGCCTATGAGAACAGAAAGAGGGAGCAGCATCAAGCCAGGAGGAAGCTCTGTGTAGCATCAGTAATTTGCACCTTCTTCGTGATTGCTGAGATAACAGGGGAGTATGTGTGTTCAAAAAGAGCCCAGTCAGGTGCCCAGCACAGCCACATTCTTCCTTTCACTCAGACTGCAGGGACCATGGTGACAGCAGTGAACCAACCTGGCATTAAATAACTCCTCTTTGTCCCCAGTCATTAAAAGAATTGGCGAGGGGGGGCAGAGGGTTTAAGTGAAATTATCAAAATATTTTCATATATTCATTCAAGGATTGCATCTGGGTAGGAATACAAAGATCAGTTAATGGTCTGAACTGTTCTTCCAAGTCTTTAAGCTTGACTAGAAGTGACTAGCATGTCTTAGCATCATGTCACAAAAGGTTTCTAATAAATTGGGTTACATTCTCTCTAAAAGATTAAAAGATTTTACATATTTATCCAGGCCAATGAGACCTCAGCACTGATGGAGGCTGCTAGCAGCAGCATCTGAAAATAAATGCAAGAGTCTTTACAAAATCCAGGGAAATCCAGGGCCAGATTCGCCATCTGTTTTTCTACAGTTAAGTCAATGTATTTATATCAGGGCACGTTTATCTTTTAAATTGGCCTGCTGGTGTGTCTCTGGATCAATGGAAGATTATTCCCCTACCTAATTAGCTTTCACTTCTGGACCCACCCTACAATATCCAATATAAGTATTTGGCTTCCTCATAGAGCATCAGCTTTCATTTTGTCTCACTGATCTGCTCTCTCCATGGATTCTGTGATATTTATATCCACCTGATAGTTCCCGGCTCTTCAATTTGCCCTTCTCTGCAGTAAGCTGAGGTAAGGGAAGGCATGAGGAATCCCACAGACTTTTGCCATATGTGTTCCAGCCGATGTAACAAAAATCAGCGAGGAAGGCCTCTGAAACCCATATTTTCCCAGCTCAGACATCTCTGGAGCCCCATGAAAATGAAACAGAAAGGCTTTGTCTTCCCCGCAGGTGAGAAGTGGAGGCACTGAAAGAGTTGCTGCATTTCTGCCTTCTTCCCTAGCTGGCAAACCCAGCAGGGCCTTCTCCAGCTCTTCCCTCCCACGTGCTCCCTCTGCATGAAGCCCCGTTGTTTGTAGGTCGTGCATTTCCCCCATGAAAACCGGTGCATGCTGCTAATCCCCATACAGTAATTTCCAGTGCCAGGAGTAATGCATTATTAACAAAACCATATAATCAGTAGGCTTAGGTTTGGTGAATGCGGCTGTGCTGGAGGATAATTGGAAGGACAGATGATATGTTAACTAAATGTTTCGTTTTGCTTAATGAATCATGCAGCTTTTTTGCAGTGACAGCTTAAGTAACAGGCTCGAAGATCATTTTGCTTCAGACCATTAAACTTTGACAAACCAGTTATTAACTGCAGTTACAGACAGCTCTCTGTGGAGATTTTTGTAATTATGAACCATACATTTAATTTTTTTAATCATTAGGCAAGACTGCTGTGCCTGATGATTGACCATTGAGTGACTGACAATTTCTGCTGCTTGTGGTCTATAAAGCTATAAACATCCATTATAGGGAATGGTAAGTCTTAAAGGCCAGTTGTTGGGAGTATTGATAAAAAGCTGTAAAAGCCTTTAACTATTACACAGGTTTTACTCCTGAAGACAGAGAACATCTTCCCGTCCCCTCCTTGCCCTCTAAGGGCAAACAGCTTCTGTGGGCATTATTATGCTAAACAGAAGAAACAAAGCTGCATCACTCTCAGAGAGGCTGAGAAGTTCTGCTTCTTTGAACGCCTAGATCTTTCCCTGATATTTTTCCTCAAACCATCTGTGGTGGCCATTACTGCTTTCCCAAACGGAGCCCTGCTGGTTGAGCCTCATACATCACCAACTCCCTTTGAAAGACAATTATCTTCTGTTCTTCTAAGGCAGATCCATCACAATTTCCATAGACTTGGAGATATCAGTCAGACCAATACCACCCTGTGTGGAGCCCAGATATGAAAGTGCTTTCCAATGATTTTTTGGGGGTTAAGGACCAAAGGTGGATTTCAAAGTACTTCACTTCCACTTGGGCAATAGAAAGAAAGACAAACCCTGCATGTGGCCTCATGTCAGAGCAGAACATAAAAACTTGATCAGTGAAATAAGTTGCTAAGTTAAGCAGACTGAGATCTCTGAAACTCACCAGCAGCAATACATAAAATAATAATTTGCAAACATTTTTCAAAGACAACAGGCTAGAAGCAAGCTTTTGAGATGCTGTCCCATGGAACATGGAAATTGAGTATAAAAAAGGCAATAGGGTTTAGCCCACAGCTTGTGATCTACATATTTGTTTGCTGAAAGATACCTGATGCCTGGCTTGTTAAGAGCTGGGCACTGCCAGACAAGCCTTCTTCCCCCTGCTACACAAAACTGAGACACACTTAGCCTGCAAACAGTGAAAGCCTAAGACATGTGCCATGACCAAAGAGTATCTGTGCATTTATACTTGAGCATGTGCTGGGAAATACTTATTCTGATGAATTTTTCATTTTATTTCAAGGAATGAGATGCACCCAAATTCTGCAGCCATGCTTTCTCTCTTTTGGGAAATAACTTTGAGAAAAATACTGTGCTGAAAAAACTTACGGTATTAGGTATTCTAATCTAAAATATGCATACAGGAGGAAATTAAACAGACAGTCCATCCTGCTGGCATGAAAATGCTCCAGCTATAAGGAAACGAGATATATCTACATGTCCTTTTGGCAGTGGTATGCTGCCAAAGATTTGAATGAGGCATTTTATGATGTTTTTCAGGTTTCATTGATTCTCATATGGGTTGTGGTCAGGAGAAATGAGTGAGCTGAAATTAATTAAATGACTGAAGAATGGAAATGTATTGCCAAATGCAGAAACTAGGTGTTTTGGCTCTATTATTTCACATGTCTAATTTTCTACATTTGCAATCTGATGAAAAGACTCCCCTGCTGTAATGAGTTGGAAGGACAGTGTCCTGCCTGGGATCCTTGTCTTCTCCTGCAGCCACCAGCAGCTGGGGCAGTTTAAAGCAAACTTTTAGTTTATTTGGATTTGCCTTTAGCCCTGAGATATGGTTAGAAGAATTTGGCAAAATAACGATATTTGGCTTATTGAGTAAAAGAAACGTGAATTAAAATAGCCCAAAATGTTTTGAATTTGGTGCGGTTTTTTCTTCAGAATCTACATAAATCCAAACTCCCACAGAGTAAAATGATATTCAGCCACATTTTTTGAGCTCTGGAAGGAAAATTAAGTCATGCATTACAGATTCAAAATGATAGATTAGTCCTGAGAACAGAACATTTTTCTCTATGCCCTCACTAAAATGGTTGATTGCTTATCACAGTACTTCTACTGGGCCCTTTCCATGCATTCCTGTTTTAGTGTTGCCTGTGACAAATAAAGAGTCAGGCAGCAGGAAGAACATACAGCTTTTCCTGTAACAAATAGGAAATGAATCCCATAAGCTAGGTCTCTGAGCTGTTGTACATACATAAAAAATATTGGTGTTCTGTGAAAGATGGTGGGAGGATACTGGAAATGTGATTCCTAATATGGCTTTTCACAAAAAATCCGATATTAAAGCAGTCGAACAGTCCAATAGTAATATAACTACAGAACTAATGTATCACAACTCCTATTGTTCTTAGGTCTCTCTCTAACAAAGAAATCTGACTTATGTATTTCTATTAATTCATACCTTTCACTGCTTGAATGAGGTACAAAATGAAATTATCTTTGAAGAGGTTTGGGTCTTGTGTACGATGACTGAAAATTGAGTGTTCCCTTTGATTCTCAGCAAACCAGGTCTTGAGTTTGATCTGGTTGGCTCAAACTTCTGGCCAGAGCCGTGATCTGGATGTGTTTCACACAGGTGGGCAGATCGCCGGGAGCCTGGCGGTGGTCACCGACGCGGCACACGTCCTGGTGGACCTGACAAGCTTCCTGATCAGCCTCTTCTCGCTGTGGCTCACCTCCAAACCTCCTACCAAGTGCTTAACTTTCGGGTGGCACCGAGCAGGTAGGAAACATGTCACAGTATGAACAAGTGGAATGGGAAAGGGAAGTTGTCATAGCCAGGGACTGGAGAACATGCTGATGTCCAACACAGGTCTGCAGGCATTGAGAGACAGTTCACTAATGCTCCCACAGCGCTCAGGACACAAAACAGAGTAAGACAGTGATTTTCAAAGAAGTAAAGAGTCATCTCTTAGTTAAAAGCATGTCTTTCAGTTCATTATTTACCATAGTTTTGGGCTGGTGCTAACTTTGGTTGAAATAACAGCAACTTTTTTCAGTGACTTGAGTGTGTGGAGGACTGAGCTCTCAATATGTTATGAAACCTGAGTTTCTATAAAAGCAACAGTAATCGTAAAAATGAGGGTTTGCTCCATTTCTAAAGCAAATGATTAAATTATTTTTAAAAGCCAACAATGTTACATTCATAGAAAAGTAAGATCCTTTAACATTTACCCTTCTCTAGATTCTCTTCATTCATATCTCTTTATCACTGTTGGTTTTTATCAGAGGCAAACACAGGCAGGTTTTTTAAGTACTCTGTCCTCAACCTAAAACCATCATTTTACAGATGATACCTAATGCCAATAGCCTGACAATCAAACACAAGTGTTTTCACAAAAGACAAGACACTAGCAAAATATTAACCATGAGAATAATTTTCTGGGAGTATGAGTCTCTTCAAGATTTAGACACTCAAATATCAATACCTACATGTACATGAGCACCTTTAAGCACGGGGTCCAGGTCTATGATACATTCAACAGAAATCTTGGCTCCATTCAGCCTCCCAAACATGGAAGTCCAGTGTTACATCTCTGGCATGTTTGAGGATTACGCATGGGAAGGGCAGCTGTTGCACGAGACCTGTAGGAGACTGCGCAGGGTGCCAAGCACCAGACAGGGCATGTCAAATGTGACCAGGCACTCACAGTTAAGAAGCTAGTATTTGTTCCCAGTCAGTCAATGGAGCAGGGAACTGTGTCAATCACCATTAATTTGATGTCCTTTGTCCACGGGGGGAGCTCAGACACTTAGTTAATGCCTACAGGAAGACAATTTAGTTGTCTCTGTCTGAAAGTGAATCTTATGCTGGATGTCTCAGGGCTCAGTTTTGTTGCTTATATGTAAATGATCTTAGCTGTTTGCAATCCAGTTGCCACTCTGGAAGTCTATGGGTCAATTATACACCTTGTGTCAAGCCATACATGGAGGTGTTAGTGTATCTCAAATGACTGTAGACACCTGTGCACCTGAACCAAGGACTCAGAAGATAAATACTTCAAGGATATTCAGTAGGAAGGTCCAGAAACAGCTTCTGACTCAGATGTCTGTAGGCCAAGGTTGGCTGTAGCTGCAGAAAGTACCAGAAAAGACATATACCATACTCATCCTGTCTTTCTGTAGCTCCCTGAGTGTATTCTACCAGCTCTGCTAGAAACAGGCTGCTGGGTGAGTGGGAGGCTCAGTATGGCTCAAGCATGGCTGGCATGATACAGACAACACACAGCTGAATTTTGCAGCCTTAGCAAACTACTACTTAACATCAGTTGAGCCACCATTACTTTTTATGTTTATGATCTTTTAGCCTGGGGGGGAAAAAAGTGAAAGAGAGACCCCTCTTGCTGATGTAGGCAGGTTCAGCCACCTCATGTAACTTCATCCTCAGTCTGAGCTAGAGTATTTTTATTTTGTCATTGCAATGCAGAACCTCAAAAACCAATCCTTTATTGCCTTTTTATCCTGGTAGCAAAGAGAGCCTTGCATCAAATGTTAGAAGCTGTTTAATTGCATTCCATGATTGTTATCCTGTTTCTTGCTTATTTTCCTGGTTATATTTTCAGTTTAACATGCAGGTGTGTACCTTAATAGAGTAGCCGAGGGCAGTCAGGTGGCAAAGTCACTCTTCACTGATTACCAAGGTCTTGCCAGTGCAGCCCTCCATGACACTGGAAGCTGTTTCTTCACTGCTTCTCTCAGACTGATAGATATTTTCATGAAAAGACTCTGTATGGCCGTGCTCAGGTTTAGCAGAAGCCATCTGAATGCCTCCTGCCCTCCATGCCAAAGCAGTGCAGCTACTTTCAGCAACACAGAAACACAATATTGAATAAGACTGATAGTGCGAGCCAAACTATTTCCAGGTACAAAAACTCTCTTGCACCTTAATTTCCCTCAGCTGTGATCCAGCAATCCTACACCGTTGTTTGCTCTGCTCTGTTAGTGCTAGTAGTTCTGAAAAAAAGTAACTGAGAACATCTCGAGTGAAGAATTTAGTGCTGCTGAACCGGTCTGTAAGCTTAACTAAACTTCTGGTGAGATACTCCATTGAAAAGTGATACGTAAAGATGACTGCTAATATGTTCTGTTGTGGAAGATACACACAAATCCACACAGGTGGGTACGTGTGTTCACAAGAGCTCTTGGCTGCTTTCATGCCAATGATAGCACAGCCATCAACACCTTCAGCTGGGTCAAGTTTGCAGAATTTCAACCTGTAACTCGCAAAAAAAATTGTATTATTTATGTGCGCTTCTATCTAATTTTAAGCAAAACTAGATTCCCCTGTTGGTGCACTTCCACTTATTTGCCAGTTTTAGGCAAAACAGTTATTTGATAAGCTTTTGCAGCCTGCAAAAGGGGTGATCCTTATAAAATTGTATTAAAAATCATAAGCTGTTTTAATGGATTGTCGGTGGACGTCTGTGCAAATGCTTTCTGGCTGTCTACTGCCTTTCACTTTACTGTGAGCTTGCATTTTCTTCGGTATTGTCTCATTCACCCATTCAAGTCACATGGCAATTACTAGTCCCACATCCTATTAAAAGCATGCTGCACTTTCATATGCACTTCCATGGACCTCTCCTATAACAGTGCAATAAAAGGTGGCCTTGGGGACTGGATTTATTTGAGCCCAACTCAAAGCCAATAGAGACAAAATTAAATTTTGTTACCCCAGGGAAAAAATAACTTCTTTTGTTCTCATCACAGCTGGTGGCACAAAAATGATTTTGTGGCATAGGCAGGATGAGTTCCAGGATAAGTTTTGCTGACAGGACCTCGTTGGAGGCTGCTACTGTCTTTCTGAAGTGTGAAGTGGTGAGAGGTGTGCAGAAACAGGTGGCGCTAATAGAGGGGGATTATGGCTGACAATGGGTTTGGGTGAGTTGTGCCTCTCTCCTTCCTTCAGACCTCTGCTCCTGTGATGAAGGTAATCTTGTTGGGGGAGGAGGGCTGGTCTTTGTGGGTTTCACACCACCCTGTCAGGGCCAGGAAAACTCCTTTTGCTCCTCCAAGAACTCCCCAAAAAACCTTTTACATCTCTCCAATTTCTTAAAATGTTGCGTGAACTCGGCACTGGAAAGGGCACAACAGGAGCAGGTAGAACAGGGTTAGGCCGCCACATGCATAAGGCTACCTTGGATAGCCACTGGATTTGCTATGGTCAGAAAGGAGGCTGGCCCATTCCTTGTGAGCATCAAGGCTACCAGGATATAAGAAGTAGCTCTCCTGGCTATAAAGCTCACAAACCTGGAACCATTATCATCAACCTCTTAAAATTTCTTTCATTCCTATTCTGACTGTTAAAATCAGATTGTTTTAATTCGTAGAAATTCTGGGAGCTTTGATGTCTATGATAATTGTTTGGATGGTGACTGGTGTGTTGACATATTTGGCTTACATGAGGCTGCTACACCCAGATTACGATATTGATGCTACAGTGATGCTCATTACCTCTGCTTGTGCCCTGCTCGCCAACATCCTGTAAGTTATTTTGTTCTCCTCTCATATGACATTTGAACCTTGAACCTGCTGCTGCAATTCAATAAAAAAACTATAGAGAGATAATGGCCTCAAAAATATTAAGTGTTTATGAGTTCCATGAGGATATGGAAAAGGGTCAAAAAGAGAGGTCCCGCTTCTCACTGAAAGTTGCAGTTGATCTCCTCCTTTCTGCTAGCTGCCACACTGGGAAGGCAAATTATGAATGTACAAACCCCAGGAAAAGATTATTCTCCATCTCGCTTTTTATTAGATGTCAGAATATTCAAGAACTCTGTAGAAAATGAGGCCTCATTAATTACCCCATTCACAGACTTTCTTGATTATGCAAACCACTGAAAGCCTAGGAATTATCTGCTCAGCCACTCTGCATTTCTACTTAATGTGTCAGATTTTACTGTTCAGCATTCAGAAGTGAGACAGGTGATGATGTGTATGACCTCAGTGCTTTCAGGGATGCAATATATCCACTGATATTTGCAGCTTTACCTCTCTTGCAGACTGAGCCTGATTCTGCACCAGACTGGCCACGGGCACAGCCACGGGGCACAAGCCAGGGAATGCGTGTCAGCCCCTCTGGAAAAGCCAGCTCTGAGCAATGCCAGCCTGCGGGCAGCCTTTGTGCATGCCATTGGAGATCTATTCCAGAGTATTAGTGTGCTAATTAGTGCACTTATAATCTTCTTTAAGGTTGGTTTTATTAGTTCATGTGCCTTCCTTGCAATCAAGGATAAGTGCTATTTTCACAGCGTTGTGACACTAGGTACTATGTAAATATATCCTCTGAATTAATCATACACATTGTAATTGTGTCAAAGAGAATTATACTTTTTCTTGCAAACTGAAATAACTGTTGACAGTGTAACCCTTGCTTCTTGGTGTTTCAGCTGGATGCTTTGGTGTCTCTCCCTTTCTTCATCTGTAGCACCTTCATTCCCTGTGCTGAGGCTCTCTAACTGGCAAAGGAGGCCAGCACTCATTTTGCACTAGATGAATGGAATGTATTATTCTTTCATGTTAACTAATTAAAAATGACAATAACCAAAAATAATGAAATTAACAAAGTGGTGTGTTCATATTTTTCTAGCCACAGTACAAAATAGCCGACCCAATCTGCACATTTGTGTTTTCTATCTTTGCTTTGGCAACCACCATTCCGATTTTAAGGGATATTTTGACTGTGTTAATGGAAGGTAAGACCTGATTCCAGAATCAATACACTTATATTATGATTTCTTTTCTTTTGCTTTCTCCATAACGCTCTTATATGCTGATAAAAAACATAATAGCACATTTCTGATCAGTTTCTGATATTCTCATGATTCTGATAATATTTTAAATCTACTTCCAATTTTAATCAAAACTGTTTTCTACCATTACATTAGGTTTACACATATGCCAATTTTGGTAAAAATCGGTGTACTGGTGTTTTGCTAATGAGCTCTGAGTTTCTTTTGTTTGTCATATGTGTAGCATTTCTTTCTATCCCCCCTTTGGCACATGAGATGCCTACTCACTTTGTTCATTGTATATTTCCTTTACCCATGTCAAATACAAGTCTTTGCCAAGAAAAAGTGCTTTGACTATGCTTTGAACTGTGTCTGTGGAATAGGTTGAGTGCAAGAAACAGAAGTTTAAAACATTTTTAGTTGTACCAGTCCAGAAAAACAAGCTATTGGAGCTTTCCAGTTGTGTTCAAGTGCATGGGAATAGACAATTCTCAGGACAGCAGCAGCAAGAAGAGCCAGGCTTAGCAATATTTAATCCTGTCAGGTATGGGCCTGAATATTTGATTTGCAAGGCCAAATGACTTGAACAGTCACAGCTGCATGTTTTTGCCTTCCTCACATTGAATAATATAACACAACCTCTTTCTCAGCTAAGAAGACATGAGGATTAAAGGGAAAAGGAGCTCTAACAGTGCAGGTTTTGAATGGCTACTCAGTGTGACTGCCTGCATGGCAATTTCTTCTCTCTTTCCCTTGCACCTACTGCTGTTTCAAGAAATAAAATATCCAATATTGTTACAGTAGTCTCATTCTAGGGTTGGTTTGCTTTCAGTGATTGTGAGATAGAGATACTTCCATGTAGAAGTGTACCTAGACAAGAGGACAGCAACTGACTGTATTTTGGCTGCCAAAATATCAGATCTCTCGATTATTGGGGGGGGAAAAAAAAAAAATCAAACTACCAGCAAAGGGGAGCAGCCCTTGACACTCAGGTGTCTCTTTCTCAAAGCAGTGACTCCCAGCTTCGCTAAGCAGTGCTGACATGCCAGAGTCAGCAGTGCTCTGTTCTCCTGTGCACCAAGCCCACTGTCCTCCTGAGCAGCTCTCTGGGGATTCTCCTATCTCCTAAGTAGTATATTCTGCCCAGAATTTTCTGAGAATAAATTGGAGGCTGGAGCTGCTGTTTCAGTTTACTGATCCAAGTGGATTATGAGTATAGCTGTTCACATAGGCATAGAGATGCACTCACAAAAGATGTTGGTGCAAAACCAGGACATGATCTGGCTAAATAGCTCACTACCCTATGTAAACTGAACACTCAGATTGTCCCCTAAAACATGCATGAGTCTCAGCCTTCCATGGAGAATTTTAAAACAAGGGATAGGATTCAGTACCACAGTGAACTCTGAAATAAATGGGCTTTCCGAAGCACTGAATACTTTCATAAAAATGATACATCTAAGTGAATAAATGTTCATTATTCATTTTCCTGTATTGAGCATCATTCTTATCTCTTAAAAATATTGTTTTCCCATCAATTTCTCCTTTCCAGGAACATCAAAAGGATTTGCTTATGATGCTGTAAAAGCAAGAATTTTAGCAGTTGAAAAAGTGGAGTCTGTTCACAACCTTCATCTTTGGTCTCTGACAATGAATCAAACTGCTCTCTCTGCTCACATTGCCACAGGTCAGTAAATTTCTGTAAGCAGGGAGTAACTATTCAGCTGCTGTCTAGTAAAGGTCAGTCTTTCTTGATTCAGATTAAACTGACTGTATATCTGTTGCTTGTTAAAAAAATTGTCATCATTTTGTTGAGAAAATAAAACCAACAATAATAACAACAAATAAAGCTCTCAGATCCTCCTCCCAGAAACCTTGTCTAAACAACAGGGGCCTCTCCTTAGCCCAAAACTTGAAAACTGCAGAGGCTGTGGGACAAGGAGATAAATGGCAAGATACTTTAAATAAATTAAAAGAATTAGACTCAAACTGGATTTTTCTCAAAATTTTGTCAAACTTGAAAACTGTTCATCACTACAAGAAAAACTTACAGGGCAAATCTGCATTCCTGATGTATCTCCAGCAGTAAAACAACCTTTAAAAATAGATAGAGTTTAGAGGTAGCTCCAGTTAATCTTTTAAAATATTATTTTAAATTGTTGTTCTTGTTCCAGTTGACAAACTGTCCACCACCCAGGTCAATTTTCTTATTTGTCTGTCTGCTTTTTATGTATTAAGAAAAAAAAAGCCACCTATGTTTGGCCATGGACAGGGATAGAGGTGAAGTCCTCCATGGAGTCCCCACTTCCCGAAAACAGAGGGTCTATCAGCCACCCAAATCACTTGGCACTGCTGCTACTCCCTGCCTGGATGAACTAAACATTATTAAGTATTTCTGCTTTCCTCCACTCTTCCACCAAACTGAATTTCTGTGGTGATTACTTTAGGCTTAACTCTTGCCAAAATTGCATATTCCAACCACATTAGAATGAACAAACTTTTGCTGGCATGGAGGTTCCTGAAGGGAGGATAAAAAGGACAAGAAAAACTTTTCAAACAATCTTCTTGTTGCAAGTTTCTGTCTATCCTAGAAATATACAGCATCTATATTAGATATCTCTGTCTATATTAGAAGTATACAATACTTCTTTAAAGTATTATCAAAATGTCTGTGTTTTGATTATTTTCTGCTTGCTCTCTGTAGCACACACAACGGACAGCCAGAAGATTTTGAGAGATATTACCCAGGCCCTGTTTGAGCACTACGGCTTTCACTCCATCACCATTCAGATTGAATCAGGAGAGGATCAAAAACCAGACTGTGTCTTCTGCCAAGAGCCCAGGGATTAAAGAGAGCGGTGTGCTATGCCAAATAAATATCACCCCTCTTACAAGTCAATGGAGACTCTATGTGCTGGTTGAATGTAATTGATTAACAACAAATGGTAATTAACTGAAATAACAAGCCCTACAATTGCAAGCAGAGCATTGGCCCTTCTTTGTTGGTATCATCTACCATGAGAGAACATGTATTAGATCCAGCCATCAGCCAGATTGCCTGTCCATCAGCAATTTCTTTCAATTACAAGAGAAATACCTAAATTATTCTTGACTAGACCAGCAGATTGGAAGTAAAGCAACATTTAGAGTGCCTGTCTGTAATTACAGGTAACAAAAAACTAATCAACCTTCAAATTACCAACAGACAAATTATCAGAGGTGTAATGAAATGTGAGTTTGATGTTAGTAAATCTCAACACTCACTCAGGATAAAAGAGAAAATTTAAATTACCACAAGAGTTGAAGAAATCTGTGAAGGAAAGTGATGGTGGCCTGTGCTTTCCCTGCCTTTTGGCAGACACTCCTCTTCCTGCCTGTTAAGGGGGAGTATCAGATAGGTACTGTACTCTGCTGCATGGATCACAAGAGAATTAATTCCATTCATATTTGGCAAATAGTTCTGTTTTTTAGCTTACCCTATTTATTTTTCAGCCAGCCTTCTGGGAAACTCTTTCCTGGCAGGCATGGGCAGTATTCTATACTATTAAGTTAGTACTACTAACCCATAACTCGAATAGTGCTGCACCATGTTAAGTTATGAGAGAAGATCTGAGGTGGATTTCTGTGTGTCCATGTCACAAGGTACCACTGAGTCGTGACAATAAAAGAGGCCAGATGCTCTTAGAAAATGAAAAAATAATTAGGGCAAGGAAAGACTGGGACCCATTGTGACCATCCTGTCTGGTGTCATAGTTCAGAATATGTCCTGTGGGGTGTTACCCAGTGACACTTCTTCCCTGAAGTTATATCAGATAATTCAAAAAAGCCTTTGGCATATCACACAGCCATTCACTTTAAAGGGAAGTGACACGCCTCTCCTTCAGGTAACTAATTCCCATGTTTCCTAACAAGATGTGAGTCATGGTCTCTCCAGCTGAGTGTTCCCACAAAAACCTCAAAACCACATGCTGCTCGATCACTCCCACATTCCCCCTCCCCTTCCCCTGTGGTGGACTGGAGAGGAGAAGCGGAGGCACAAAAGGTAAAGATTATAGGTTGGGATAAGAACAATTTACTGGAAACAGCAGTGAAATAAGAAGATGAACAGGAACAGCAGCAATACCAATGACAGACTGTCCAAGTGATGAACGATTCACACGTGGGTGCTCACCCCTGACAATACCCCACCGTCCTGCCACACTACATGAACCCAAAGGAACCCTTTATCCCTCCCTGGGAAATGACAGGAGGTGGTATAGAACAACCTCCAGGTCCCGGCCATGCCCCCTTCTGGCTACTGCAAAAATTAACCCTGTCCTGGCCAGAACCAGGACAATGTTAAATCTTCCTGTTTTACAAACCTGGCAATGCTTACAGTAGAACTGAGAACAAAGAGTCAGGTCTTTCTGCAATCCCTCTATTTTTGTCCAATCAACTGAATTAAACTCTCACATGTTAGCAAAAGCAGGGGTTGCACTTCAAAATGCATGCTCCAGTGCTCCAAAAAACAACTTCAATTCTGCCCCTGGCCGTAACAGTGCTTACCATGCAGAACTAGACATAATGTTTTCCCACTCCACAATTCTCTCTCCAACAGCTGCAGGGCTCACTTTACTAACAGGTTTGTTAGAACAAAATAAATTATGTGATACCAAGTGGTACTGAGTTTCCACACTGATAGATGGAAGGACCATTCTGTTATTAAGGTATAAACAGGCCTTGCTTTTTAGGGAATTCAGTTTTATTAGCAATAGGTTCACATTAGTTTTCTCCTTTATCATTCTAAGGAGATTAGAATTTTTTATTGGGGCTTTTGACTACAGATAATACATAACTATGTGATGATGGATTGATGTATTAAGCTGGCATTTGTTACCTGGTAGGGGGAGCAAGAAATTATTCTGCTTAGTGGAAGATCTTAGTCAGGTAAACCTCCCACTGAAATCAGATGAGGTATTAAAACAAAACACCTGCTAGGAATTTCATGAGTATCTCATTATTTACCAGCTTGAAAGAACTGAGGCCATAGCAGTGATATTCAGTACATCAATAAAGACAATTCTTGCCCTTCACAGCTGAAACTCCAGAAGATAAGACAGAAATAAATCAAAGCACAGTAAGAAATTCTAAATGAAGAAGTTAACTTGTATTTCAGCCAGTTTCTCTGCTGGTATAATTTAGCATAGTTGCCTCCTACCAAAGGCAACTCAGCTGTGCTTGTCAGGCAACCTGAGTATTCTTTTCATTACTTAGAGAGGACAAGTTAATAGTGTGGCCTTCATATGAAAGAAAATGTCTTTCCAAGTGTTTGGAACAAAATGAGGACACAGACCTGAATATAATAGGGAATTCTGAAGAAGAGTTTTATGGCCAAGGACAATGTAAAAGATAGTGCGTGGGTGACAGAAACATCCATACAGAACACAGATTCAGTTCTGAGATTAAGGTTGAGGTAAGGAAAAAGACCAGAATTTTAAGAGCAGGAGTGGATTTCGGAAAGAATTCAAACAGGCAAGCGATGTGGTCCACTGAGAAAGTCATGTTCAGTAGGAGAGCTGTGAAAAAGCTGGATGGAAGCAGCAAAAGAGGGGCTGGAAAAAAGAAGATTCAGAAGTCAGCACCAGGACTGCCGAGGCTATAATGCAAATTAATTGAAAAGGAAAGTGGGAAAGTGTTTCATTATGTTTGGAAATTATCATTCTTTAATAACTAATTATCATTAGTTGTCATTATTATTTGGAAAGAGGTGCCGTGAAATATAAAGTTGAAAACTTTATGAGGAAAGAAGGAGTTAATCCAAAATAATGATCGGTAATAAAAAGGAGCGGGGAGAAAGTTGTAAAAAAGTTTTAAGAAGGAAGTGAGGGAGCAGCTTCCATCCACAGTAATGTAACCTGGGTATGTGAGTAGTAAAGGTCAGGGCAGGATTGGGGAGGCAGAGGAGAAGTCTGGATTTGTTAGCAGCAGTAAATGTATTTCAAGCAAAAAGAATTTAACCACATATCTTCAGCAAAAGCTAGAGACCTAAGGGAATTTTACCTAAATATGAGAGATTGAAGATGAATTTAGAGAAAATATTTACTTGTCGTTATAAATATTGCTATAAGGAGCTGAATCTTTAGTGTTCCTGCTATGCATATGAATGTAAAATGTATGTTTGTTCTTCATTCCTGTCTAGTCTGATCCTCGGGGATATATTCTTGGTACAAGGTTGTCTTCAGAATACAGTCTGACTGACTGGGGAGGATTTCTGCAGAAATGCTACTGCAATATGCAGAGGCCAGAGACAATTTCTAGACTTGTCTGCTTTTATTAACTTTACATCCTTTTGATTGTCAGAAGAATAACTACAAGAAAACTGACCAAAAATTGCTATCTCTAAATTATTCTTGGAACCACCATGAAATGGAAAAGTATTTCTCATGTAAGTGGTCTGTTTTCCATGCCTGACTGTTTTTTGGTGGAGCTCAGTTCATGTGGGCAAGTATAGACTTTACTGGATAGCCCATACTGAAATTCTGTGAACGTGTATATACTTGTTTCCCTCTAAATTTTGAAGTAGACATTATGCAGCTTGTAAATTATGTATTTCTCTGGTCCCCTAAAAGCAGTGTCTCTTTTTCACTTTCCACAAGGATAAGGAGTTTGTAGAAACTCAAGACTTTTTGGAGTAGAAATCATGTAATAGGCAAATGCAAAGCTAAACTTCCCTCATTCAGCAGTGACAAAGAGCTTAAGTGCCAATAGCATGCTGAGATGACCACCAAGCCCTGACAGAAGTATTTATAATTATTCAAACTGGGAACAGTTAAGGCACAAATCTGTTATAAACACCAGTAGAATAGAATAGAAAGTTCTATTAACACCAATAGAATCTCTTACTGTAACTAAAGTCACAGACATAGTTCTGTGATCTCCTGAGATGTTATTATGAGAGCAGCATATGAAATCAAGGATTATATTGCCCACTTAGTGTGAGAAATGACAACAGTAATTCATCATCTCCAGAGGAAGGCAAACAGATATCCCTGTCCATGGCAGTAAATGGTGGGCTAAGGAACAAGAACTGTGCAGGTCTGCAATATGTTCCTTTCCAATGTCGAGAGGTTATATCAATTTTGTCTCGGAGCATTTTCTCCTCTGCTTTAAAAGCTAGCATGCCTCAACACACATTCCTCAGTGCCTTCACCCCAGCCACAGCAGATGTGTTCTGCTTCCTTTTTCATTCCTTTTGGCTATTGTTCCCTTCTTCTTTGCTCTTCTGTTTTCCCCCATTTGTCTTTTTTTCATCAATGCCTCTATTGCCCACCTATTCAGATTTCAATGACAACGTATACTTAGTGTATATCCTATTTGCAGCTCTTCCCATTCCTCTTCAACCTGTGTGGTTCAATAAAAGCTACTCAGAAAGAAACTGCCTTTTGCTCCATGTTTGTTGAAAATGTGGCATAATGACCCATCTATTTTCCTAACAGGAAGTTATTAAAAACAAAGAGCAACAGCCATTCCAGACATCACATATTAACATGTCCAGCACTGCTATATATTTACTTTGTACTAAAGTTATTTAGAACTTTCATAGCCAGAAAATTACCTGACCTGTCTCCAGCTTAAGGTACTCTTTCATGTTCTCAAGCTTTCTGATAATCTCTTTCAGCTAAGAAAAATAAAATCCTTTCTCACTTGAGTACACACAGTTTAAGCAAGAAAGAAATTACAGACTTCCAGTTGCTTAACTACCTCCTTTGACTTCTCTCTGCTTGGACTTTGTGTCAGACAGTCGGTGTCTAGCAAGAGTGCACTGCAGCAAAGGAAGTTTTGGATAGCAGCCTGGTGAGAACAGTGTCTGGAACGGAAGCACAACAGAGGGTTTTTAACATGGTTACTGGTGCACATTCAGAATTTTCCATCCCAGGTGTTATGTTGATGAGAGACATGTCTGCTTTTCACTACAGTCTCAGGGTTTGACTTTCGATTTTTGAAAAAAAGGATGAAAAGAAATGAATGAACAGAAGCTAGAAGGGTTGTATTGTGAAACGTTCCTGGTGGCAGCAGAGACATTTTACCCCACGGCTTGCAATCTAACAGCCGGGCTCTGTAGCTTTGCCTCCCAAACTGCACCGCCGTATGCTCTGCCAGCTGTGCTCCCTCCTACCACACACCACAGAAAGTGCCATGGCATGCAATGAGAGTGTCCTGCTGGGACACATGCCATGTGACTCCTGGCATGCTATAGCTACAAGCTTCTCACCTACAGGGACTCCTCGGGAATTGCAAGGGCAGCGCCATCATCCAGGCTTTGGTGAAGCACTGACTTCTTTTTTCCGACTGTGTCATTATATTCTGTACTAATTTTTTTTTTCTTGGAGACTGAAGCTGACTGGAACAGTTGATGTGCCTTCTATCTAAATGAGAAAGAGCAGGAATTCATTAATCATGGTACAACCTGCTAATCCACAAAGAGGCACAAGGCACTCTGGGCTAGCTCCTGGTCTAGGCAGTAATTCTGATATCAAAATTCTTAGAAACAGTGTGCTTCCCAGCAGCAGCGTGCAACCTGGGTCTTTAACTTTTGGCTCCTGCCCTGCTTTCTCATTTGCTGACAGGCAAGCGTCAGCAGGGCTTTGAAAGACATGCTGTGCTTTGAAGGATGTGGTGCACTTTGAAGGAGCAGCACAAACTGCTGATGAGCTTATAAGGACATTGCATCCAGTCCTCCTCTGCCGTACAGACGGTTTTTGCAAAAGCAGATCCTTTGTAGGGTGGAAGAATAAATTATAAGGATATAAACGGGAAACCCCATGGGCTGCAATGTTATCACGGTACCAAGCACCTGGGAAACGGCTGGGAATGAGCTGCAGAGATGTACTCTGCCTGCAAAGGGGCACATTGCCCCTCAATATGCATGAGCAGCAGCAACAATTCCACAGGAGTGCCGTCAGGAGAAGAGTGTGAATGTGAAATGAAATTTAACAACTCCCTCTGCCCTTTAAACTACACTTACAGAATTAAATGCAGAATCAGGGAGCATAAAAAAAAATGTTCTCTTAAGAAGAATAGTTTCGACTTTCTCTGAGTACCTTCTGCACTGTGAGTGTTTTCAAGAATTGATCAGGCACACTCATTTCTATGGTGTATTAGCAGAAAATAGCTGGTCATCCATTAGTCCCCTGCTGAGTTTCAGTTGCAAAGATATGACTGAAAGCTGGTATTAACTGTGACAGAGAGGCTTAAGAGCCATATAGGCTTCAATATTGTACAAAAGACGTGGGTCAATAAGGCTTTTCAAGAGTAGTTTAATGTCATTAATTTGTATTCTCCTAGCACACAGAGTTTGTAGCAGGCACAGCTCAGGTTTTTGTGGTCAGAGATGGGCTCTGCTCTGCCAGAGCTGGAGAGACGAGGGACAGGAGAAGGAACATGATGAGGGAAATCAGAGTGATTTTTGTGAGGTCATATCCGAGGTCTGTGGTGGAAGCTGTTCTATAAACCAGCTTTCTCTGAGCATGCTGCCCAGGAACAGACACATAACCACACACCTGTCAGCACTCACCTGTACAGACTGGGTTGCATTAGACAGCTACATACTTTAATATTATGGGAAAGAAAAAAGGAAAGTCAGAGAGGACTTAACATCCTTAACAAAAAAAGGGATACCAAACACAAGACAAAAGGAGGAAAATAAACAACAAACCAAAAGCTTCTTTTAAAGGTGCTAAGGAAGGTGTATTGGAACACATCACCTCTTATTACTTTATAGTTTATTTTTTAGCAATGTGTCCACCTAAGCAGGCTGACTTTGAGGACAGCCAAGGGTGTGCCTTTTTGCCCTGGGAGAGTCTGCAGACTTATGGGAGGAGAGATTTGTTCTCCATGAGCTCTATGTTACATCCCCTCCATAAGAAACGGAATGAGCCTGAATAGTGACAACACAGTCAAGGAGACAGACAGCAATGAACACGGTACTTTTCTTCCTGCAAAAAATATAAAAACCATTTTATATTTATCATGGATCTGTCCCATCCTTTCTCTACCAAAAAAGCGTTGAAGACCTACCCAGCCAGGCACATCACTGAGCCTGGGTTGAAAGCATGAGTCACTTTTTTTACTAGAAAAATTAAGTTTTCTTTCTATGATCCACTACACGGTGAGAGGAGACACCTTGTCATGGAACAATAAATTCAGGCTTAAATCCTGGGGCTGGAAAAAAAGATTTTATCTTTCCTTGTATAATTCTTCAGGCAACTTTTAAGTTTCCAGAGAGTATTTTAAACCTTAGCTAACACAGTGTTATTCCATTTGGTAGTTGCCTGCAGAATACTATATTTTGTTTCATCTTTTCACTTCTTAAGTTCAGTTCTATCATAAGAAATAAATGCCTATTAATCAGGCTTGGGTTTTGTAATGGAGGTAATGTCCTACCTTGGTGTAAAAATCTACATAAAAGCCCCCATGTGTGAAAAGGAAATATTGCCACCATTTTGGGGCAAGGATATGGAAGAAATTAGTCCTGGCTTTGCAGGCACTGTCTTTGCAAACCTGACACATGGACAGGTCTCACTTCTCTCGCATTGCTGCATCCCTGAGGAGCTCATCTGCAGCTGCTCAGTAGTGGAGAGTCCTCTGAGTGTCTTAAGTATGAACTTCAAACCCCCAGGGGTGTTGTGTTTCCCTGTTGGTAGGTTATGTATTTGGGAAGTCCCAAGGCTGAGACAGCTTTCATTCTTCCTGGTCACCCACTCCTTTGTGGTGATCCAGCTTGGACACCAGCTGTGCATCAGCCATGGGAACAAGATTTTGGTGTCTTGGAAAGCCACTGCCAGGACCTGGCAAGGATTTACTCTCAAGCAGCTCTCATTTATGGCCAGCCCCAGGGATCAAATATCTTCTGTACAGACACTACACCACACCTCATTTACAACTTTCCCTTCTCCAAAACACTGACCTGGGTTAAGTGAGCNAAAAAAGGAAAAAAAAGAATGGAATTATTAACTACTAAGAACCATCAAAGCACTAGGAACCTTCTTGGATTATTTTTCAATGTATGTAACAAAACATTATTGAGAGGAAAGAATATAATCAATACTGAGTAGCATTATAGCTAGCTGTGCAGCAATTTAATGCTAGAAATGGATTAAGGTGACAGGAAAAGTCAATGCAGCCTTAAATTAAAGGTGAGGAAAGTCAATGAAAAGTCAAAGCTGGTTAGGAGTCCATCAAGTAAGAGAGGCTAAAGCTCTGGTAAGTACAAAGTGCCTCAGTAACCTTACCTTATCACTGTAGCTCTGTGTTTTACGGGTTTGTTCAAAAGAGTAACTGGGTATGTGTTTGTTCTCAGTTTGAACCATTAAACCATTTGAATTCATTGGGCTATTTCAAAGAGGATTTGCAGAAGGAAAGAAGTCTGGGGTTTTATCTTCTTTGTTTAGGGAATAAAAATGTGGAATTTTCCCTCGGTGTTTTATTCTACTTCAGTAAAGTCTTTTCCCCTGAAAGAACCTGCAAACCAAACTCACTGGAGAATAAACAGGATTATAATGTTGCTAGTACCAGAGGAGACAGCTTTGGTTAAATAAGGTAGGGATAATTTTTACTTGCAGTTTTAGCTCAAGTTGTGGCTTTGTTTTGTTATATGAAAACAAATGATAAGGAAAAAAATCTGCTGCATTCCAGCAACACCTCTGCCTTTAATTCTCTGGGGTTTAGAAACCCTCTGATAAACTGAGAAAGCCCAACCTAATATTTCTCTTATTTCTTCAACAACAACAACAACCACCAAACAAAAACCCGAAGTTCCCCAAACAAACGCCACCCCACGCCCCACCCAAAAAAAGGTTGTGTTTCTAAATTTTGTTGTAATACTCAAAATCATGGATATTCAACAACCATGTTTGCTGTCAAAAGGCTCTGCTCCTAAGTCCTTGACTTCTCATACTCCTACTGGAATATAGGGCTGACCAGAAGAAACCAAAAATGTCATGAGCCATGTATTATGATTTATATGCTAATATCTTGCATAGCTGTTGAGATTTCAATATTTCTTAAGCTTTGTCCCATTCACAGCAGGAACTAGCACTGCTAGTAACATGGAGAAAACATACTGTTGAGGAGCATTGGATTCTAGGTCTTTGGTTTCTCAAAGTCATGTTTTTGTAGCTTCATTTTTGATGATGCTGAAGTTTCAAGTTATGTGTCAAGCTACCTGTTAGTGTTTAGTCAGAAGCAGCCTGGAATATCTGCTTTGCCTGTCTTGCAATTGCCATTACCTGAAATGTCAGGCAGAGCTTTCTCTTGCTTTTAGCGTCTCCCAGGTGTGCAACAGAACTTGAAGGACCTTCCATCACTTGCGCCTATCGATGCCAGAAGACAGGCTGTTGTTTCAGTGCAGTCTTTGCTCCCTTGATGCTTAACTCTTACGCCACTTACTAGACCAGCAGTAGTAGTCACCAATTATTTGTTCTCTACTTTAAAAAAACTGCTTTACCTAGACATAATTTG
Source organism: Pachycephala philippinensis (assembly GCA_013397055.1). Classification (NCBI taxonomy): domain Eukaryota; kingdom Metazoa; phylum Chordata; class Aves; order Passeriformes; genus Pachycephala; species Pachycephala philippinensis. Next base: position 612,742 of record VWZT01001853.1, on the reverse strand, counting down.
TAGCATAAATGCATTAAGCCAGGACCAACAGGTTATAATTCAAAACACAGCACTTTGTGACATGAAATAAGAGTAAATCCACATGAAAGGGTGCACCATGTCTTTCCCCCTCTGCAGGTGACCAAACTTTCTGACAAGTAACAGAGATTGAGATCTCTGCCATCACAGAACACAGATAATGAGACAAAGCAGTTAGAATATTGGGAAGAACTTTTGGGGCTGCCAGTGTTCATCTCCAGTTTGCAAACAATTCTTTGTACCACAAAAGCAGGAGATAAAAAGAGTTATAACAGATCTAAAACCGTAGTTTTGTCAACTTTGCTGACTCCGCTGACTGGTGAGGTTGAAAGGTTTTGTTGTTGTTTTTTTTTTTTCCCAACAGCTAAACGAATAGCACAATGCAGTCTAGCTCCCACAGAAACCTGGAGGGTGTGTTTGACTAATTCCCACAGAAACCTGGAGAAGAAGATTTGCAAGGAGAAAACTTCAAGTCTCAGTTTTCTTGCTAAATGTTTTTCCATCACTCTGTTGATCATTAACAAGAGCACACACAAGAAAGGCAATGGGGCACCACAGTCATAAGCACTGATTTATTTGCTCACTCTTCTTGTAGTGGAATATGGAAGAGGTTTGAAGTCAGTGGTCATGTTGCTCTCTAACAGAGAAATGTATCTTGCTATTTAGAAGTAAATACCTGCAGAAAGTCACTTAAGTAGCAACAACCAGCAGAGTGGATTGATTCTGGTTATGTGGAAGTGTCTATTCAAAATGATTATCCAAACCTTCTTCTTTTTACAGTGAAATCAAATCCAGACTTTTCTCTAAGTTTAGTCAGTTCATGAGCAGACTTGTGGGGAATTTGGGCTTAGGAGACCACCCCAGCTGACCTGTTTCTGCATCTGAAATCACCATGAAATACGGCGTGGCAGCCTCAATTACACTGCTCTCCTATATAGACCTGACATTTGGATGGGAAGTGTGTTTCACCCAGTCACACATGCCCCATTCACAGCTAACACAAGTGGCCTCCTGATGCTCAGGACACGTTTGGGCTGGGGATGGCTGTGGGCAATAAATTTCATGGCAGATACAGGACGTTAAGCCTGTCCTTCCTGGCTTATGTTTTCTGCTCCAAAGACAGAAAGAGGAGACAGGAGCTTGAGAGCATTTTCAGTGAGCTCCAGACTCACTGCTGCTGCATAGTCTCTTGCATCAGCATCTTTTTTTGCCATTTCCAGCTGAGAATGCAGAGCTTGGAGCACTCTGGGGAAAGTTTCAATGTGTCTCTGTGGCAATGGTATCACTGACACCAAGCTGCAACATCAGTGAGGGCTTTTGTCTTGCTCTCTCTAGTCTTTCAAAAAGTGCACATTAACTCTTCTTGTGAGGGTGTCCAGAAGATTTGGCTTTGAGAAAAGTAAGTAAGGCTAGAAAGCTGATTACTGAAGTATTTAGCAATTTTAGTTGCTTAAGGGAAGAAATAGAAACTAACGAGGAAGGACATGCCAATTTTAATGTGATGTTGCTGCACCAAACACAGGTTTGCAGAGATTTTAATGTTCATGGGTTTTTGAAGAGGCATGCATATACTTCTGCTAATATTGTTCATATTTAACCTTGCCTTCATAATCAAACTAAAATTGAATGAATTTTCAGTCCACAAATCCATCACATACATATGCTGTTCCAATCTTACGCACCAAGGGAATTTCTTTCTCTAGCTAAATCCCTAACACAACATTATACAGATAACTTGACAGCTTATGTAACAAGCACAGTTTGGGTTGTTGAATGTGTATGGGGAATGCGGAAAAAAGTTAAAAAATAAGAAGTAGGTTCATAAAGGAGGGAAAATGCACTGTGAATTATTCTACTAAATAAATATTTCCTTGAGCTGCAAGCATGCCTATGTGGAGTGAGATGAAGGACCAAAATTAACCTGAAAAACAGAGTAATGCTGAGTTCTTAGAGAAAAGCAAGGTGAAATGCTCTCAGGTCTAATCTACTTCCATTTACCTCATTTGACTTACTTCCCTCAGACTTCAGAAGAAGTAGGCTTGATCATAGCAGAGTTTTTATATCTTTTTATTTTATTATAATTATACCAAATAGCCTTAATCACTTTCTCTTGTCCTCCTAAGAGCCTGAACCAGCAGCTGCAGCTGAAAAACGCAACATTTTACAAGATTTCCAAAGACCTTTTCCTTCCACTTGAATAAAAACCCTTAAGGGGCATAGCACAGCAAAATGAACAAAGCTTTTATGCTTCAAAAGCTGAATTTAGCTATCACCCATGGTGCTGTCATGCAGCCCCTTCCTTCTGCCTGAAGGTGGTCTGGTTATTGCTCAGGACTGTGAAGATCCAAGCAGGTCGTGCTAATACCCACTGTAGCAGAAGCTGGGAGCAAGGCGTACAACTTTCCCATTGGGTTTTCACTCTGCCGACACTTCAGAAAGAGAGAAGTGTGGAAACCAAAAGCCTTTGAATCAGCCAGTGAAAACATCCTGTTTTCCTGACTCTTAAACTCACAGAATAATAATTTAAGTTGGAGGGGACTTGCGAAGGTCACCCAGTCCAGCATGCAGTTCAATGCAGGCTTAATTAGAGTAGGCTGCTCAACTCCAGCTGAGTTTTAGATCTCTCCAAGGATGGATATTCCACTCCTCTCATGGCCACTTATTCCAATATTTGATCACTGTCACGATAAAATTTTCCTTCTATCAAAGAGGAATTTCCCAAATTTCATCTTGAGTCTGTTGCCCTCTGATCCTGTCTCTGCACACAGCTCTGAGAAGAGTCTGTGTCTTCTCTGCACCCTCCAATTAGCAGTTTCGGACAGAAGTAGGATCTCCCTAAGCTATCCCTTCTCCAGGCTGAAAAAAATCCAGCCCTCTGTCTTTTCTCCTAGTCATGTGCTTGAGCCCCTGACCATCTTGGTGTCCTGTTCATTGACTTGCTCCAGTCTGTAAATGCCTTTCTTGTACTGGGGAGTCTGAAATCATAATAGCAAACAAGACTTTGATCAAAGGAATCAGCCATAAAAGAATAATGAAATCTCAGTAGGAACTTTGGGAACCTGTATCAAGACTTTCCTCAGTCGTATATCAGGACATGCCCATCTTGGCACTAAGATCTTAACAGGTTACAATGAGTCAGTCTGGAGTACAGACTTCCAAGAAGCACCAACCTTACCCATGAATTCTCATTGGAAGATGAAATTGAGGCCTTCATATAAAGTTTAATATAAAGATGAATGCAATCCACATCAATTCACTGAAGTTGTTTCTCTAATCCTCTTACGTGCATCAGCCCTTCTCCCACAGGGGACGCAACACACACAAAGTACTTCATTATCTTTATTCTTCGAAGCTTAACTGAAGCAAACTCTTCACAGATGAAGGCAGAGCCTTTTCCAGTCACAAATTTACTGAAAAGAGTAGAGGGGGCCTCATGCAGTGGGGATGGTTTTTGTAAGGCAAAGGCTGATTTTGAAGGGTACTTGTTCGGAAGAAGCTGTTTTGACTTTTCTCACTATTACCGCTAGCAATTTCATCAACATGCAGCTTACATGCAAGTAACAAGGTCACTGTTATATGTTACAGCTTCAGAATCATGGAATCAGTTGGAAAAGACCTTTAAGAAGCTTGGGTCCAACCCTTAACCTGTCACTGCCTGGTCCACCACTAAACCATGTTCCTAGGTGCTACACCTACATATCTTTTAAATACCTGCAGGGATGGTAACTAAACCACTGGGCAGCCTGTTCCAATGCTTGATAACCCTTTCAATGAAGAAATTTTTCCTAATATCCAATCTAAACCTTCCCTGGTGCAACTTAAGGCCATTTCCTCCTTTTCTGTCCCTTGTTACCTGGCAGAAGAGCCCAACCGCCACCTGGCTACAGCCTCCTTTCCAGGAGTTGTACAGAGTGATAAGGTCTTCCCTGAGCCTCCTTTTCCCCAGGCTAAACACCCCCAGCTCCCTCAGCTGCTCCTCATCAGACCTGTGCTCCAGACCCTTCACCGTCTCTGTTCCCCTTCTCTGGACTCACTCCAGCCCCTCAATGACCTTCTTGTAGTGAGGGGTCTAAAACTGAACCAAGGATTTGAGGTGTGGCCTCACCAGTGCTGAATGCAGGGAGAAAATCCCTGCCTTGCTCCTGCTGGCCACACTGTTTCTGATACAAGCCAGGACACTACCGGTCTTCTTGGCCATCTGGGCACACCCTGGCTCATATTCAGCACCCCCAAGTCCTTTTCCAAGGGTACATTTCCAGCCACTGTTCCCCAGGCTGCAGTGCTGCAGGGGGTTGTTGTGGCCCAAGTTCAGGACCGGCCCTAGGCCTTGCTGAACCTCATACCATTGGCCTTGTCCCATTGATCCAGCCCGTCCCTTTGTAGACCTTCCCACTCTCTGGCAGATCTCAGCGCTCCTACCAAACTTCGTGTTGGCTGCAAACTTTCTGAAGTGGCACTCTATCCCCTTGTTCATATCATTGATAAAGATCCTGAACAGAGCTGGCCCCAGCTCTGAGCCCTGGGAACATTCAGGGCCCAGCTGCCAACTGAATTTAACTCCATTCCCCACCACTCTCTGGGCCCAGCCATCCAGCCAGTTTTTTACCCAGCAAACTGTTCACCCGCCCAAGCTATGAGCAGCTAGTTTCTCCAAGATAATGTTGTGGGAAATGGTGTCAAAGGCTTTACTGAAGTCCAGGTAAACACATCCACAGCCTTTCCCTGATGCACCAGGAGGGTCACCTTGTTATAGGAGATCAGGCTGGACAAACAGGACCTGTTGGCTTACACAAGGCCAACATAGTTCCAGATGTCAGCGTACACCAGGCCAACATAGTTTGCAGTATAACATTGCGGCACCATCTGCAGTAATCACGCATGGGAAGAGCTACAGCGGCTCACCATCCCTCTTAGAGGCACAGTCACCCATAAAGCAGTCCAATCCCAGACTTGCTTGGGCAAGAGCTACAGCGGCTCACCGTCCTTCCCAGAGGCACGGTCGCCCAAGGCAGTCCAATCCCGGACTTGCATGCGTAGGCTACTCACGGCTCTCCTGGGCACACCCCCGCCCAGGGATTACGCGCCGGCCGGCTTTTCCACTTCCCCCAAGTGGATTGCAGTCCGTGAGGCTCATACTGCTGGAGGCTTCCAGAGCTTCTAAGGCTCAGCCAGTTATCGCCTCAATACATATAAACACAGGCACCAGATGTCAGAGTCCAAAAAGTCCAGCATAGAGCAGGGTGACAGGCATCAGCAGGCATCAGCTCAGCTACAGCTTGGTATCTCTCTTGTGACCCTGCAGCACAGCCCTTTGTACCCATCTCTTGGGCTACTCACGTGCTTCTTGTTACAGGAATCACCACACCTGCATTCAGTGCTGGCCTTCCCTCCTCCCAGGGACACAGCCACAAGCCATCAAGGCCAAGGCTGCCTGCAGCCCACTCTTGTAACCCCATAAGGACCTGCCTTTCCAAACCCATGCTGACTGAGCCTGATCCCCTGGTTGTCCTGCATGTGCTGTGTGATGGCACTCAAGACAATCTGCTCCACAACCTTTCCCAGCATCAAGGTCAGACAGCCTGTAGTTCCCTGGATCCTCCTTCTGACCCGTCTTGTAGATGGATGTCACATTTGCTAACTTCCACTCAGCTGTGACCTCCCCAGTTAGCCAGGACTGATGATAAATGATGGAGAGTGGCTTCTGCCACCTCCTTCGGTACCCCCAGGTGAATCCCATCCAGCCCCATGGACCTGTGTGTGTCCAAGTGGTGCAGCAGGTCACTGGCCATTTCACCTTGCATTATGGCATCTTCTCTGTCTTCCAGCTCAGGGGTCTGCATACCTGGAGAACAACTGGTCTTACTGTTAAAGACTGAAGCAAAGAAAGCATTACATAACTCATCCGTTTCCTCATCCTTTGTTACCATGTTTCCCCCTGCATATAATAAAGGATGGAGACTCTCCTTAGTCCTCCTTTTATTGCTTTTGAAACCCAAAAGGATATAGGGATTGCCTCTCTGAGAGTCTTGGCACAGGCTGGAGCTGACCAAACATCTGGTTCACCCTTGGTAAACTACGCTTGTTAGCCCACATTCGGTTTCCACAACTTTTTCTTTTACACTGCATTCTGTAAATCTGGACAGTTTCAACATGCCGTTTGTCCCCTTCAATGTAAAAAACCCTCTCTACAAAAATACTTAAATTTTTAAGGGCACTTTTAAAGACTTCCCCTGAGCCACCCTAGACCACAGAAGTGCCCCAGGACAGCTGTCAGGTCTCTGTTTCCTTTTATGAAACTAAAAAAAAGGGATTTTTATTCTAATTAAAAAATTTAAACCACTAGTAACAAACAGTTATCAATCATGGTTCCCATTTCAGAATGAAGTATGATTGATATGACCAAAAAGAATTGTACCCATTTCTTGCCCAAAATTTCTTTTTTTAATCTTTGTTTTTATTTTAAGATAGTTTGTTTCTCCAATAGAAAAGATAGTTTCATCTGAGATAAAGCAGACAGAACTGGTTTCAATTTTTCATTTTTTAATAATTTGCCAGCTACATTCTGTAATTCCAGTGCTGCTTTCTGCACTGATCCCATGTCTATTGGGAATTTTCTGTGTACTTGTATTCAAAGGCAGGCTGATGGATTCAGTATGACTTTTGCTATTTTGGAGCTTTTATTTTTCCTGGCATTAAGAGAAATCCCTTCAGTTCAGAGTGTAGAGATTTTAATTGCTAATACCTCAGGTAGCATGAGGGCTGACTCCATGGGTAACCAGAGTGGCTTGGCATCTGTGATGGAGAGGAGACAGAAATTACTTTGTTCACAGGATCAGAGCAGCATGTTTCCTTCTGCCTTGGATGCTTTCTGGGATTTTAAAAGCAGAGCACTTAAGAAAATATTATTTACTTTATCACTACATCTAAAGATCACTGATATGCAATGGCATATGGAAAATCTAGGGTTTTGCTGGGGAAAAACCATGTCGTTATCATGTGGTGGGGGTTTGTGACCTTGGCACCATAGAGAAATCTTGCTGATTTTTCCCAAATGCCTTTTGGAACATGTCCATTGGAGAAGAAAAAAAGAAGCAATCTATAGGAGCCATTTATCAAGTATGGAAAAAGAAAAGGAGAGAAGGTCACAGGTATGACCTTCTTAGATCTCCTCCACAGCCTGTGATGCAGTGGCACTAAACAGCTCCTGTGGCAGATGCATAAGATCATGAAGATGACTTTGTGTAAAAGGAAACAGATGAGCCCACAACAGCCATGGCAGAGAACCACAGCACGTGTGCACCCGTGATTGATATACAACACACCACAATCATAAAAAGGCTTTCTGATAATCTTTTCAACAGCAAACATTTGGGCATTTGGAATGTTCAGGAAGATGATTCAGTCTTCATTGATAACAAAACATAACTGTGTCATATTTGCTGACTACCTTGGCTAACCTTGTGGAGATAAGCAGATACCCATGCCCCGGCATGCTGTTGACCAGACTGAATTATGTAAATCATTATCAATGTATAATTTACATTGAAGAAAAACAACAAATCCAGGGTCATCTTTTCCTTCCAGCTATGCCTTTTACACTGATGAAATGAAGTCCCACTTGTGTCTATGTGGCAGTGCTGAGAACCCAGAAAGGCTTCAGCTTCTGAAATGCATTAGAATGTGGCTTAATGTTTGGGAAAGGAGAAGAGACTCCACACCAAAGGCAGGGTGAACAAAGGTCTTCAAGTCTGTCAGGCTACAGACTGAACATTTTGTGAACAGTCTCAGGCCAATCACCATCTATGACTGTGTCAAAATTATAAGAGCAAGAAATTCACTTTGAAACAAACTGTGGGGAAAATACAATTTGATCTTCTCCATCTTAGCTGAAGGCAGAAATAGGAGCCTGAGCTGAAGAACAGTGTGAGTGCCACGTGAACACTGACATATTCATTCTCACCTTTAAGGAGTTATTATCCCTATTTCAGCATACAGAGAAATGAGAGACAGGGAGAATAAGTGATTTGCCCAAGGTCACAGTTAAAATCTGTAGTATGGATAAAAAATAAATCCTGATCTATTGAAATCTGCATCTGAACTGCAAAATGACCCTTTCTTCATTTATTGGATAGGTAGTTAGAGGATTTAGCAATGTGAAAATACTTTAATAACCCTGGCAAACATGCCACAAATCCATAGCTGTTGTATATAAATACCTCTCAGATATCACTGCACATCCCAATCTGTCCTCCATTCCTTTTGCTGGCTCAGCAAGGTGTCACATAAAATTAGACTGAGATGTTAACACATTAAGCATTTATTGATCTCAATAAGTTACAGTCAAATATGCCCAGTGTCTTAATGAAGAGAAGTAAAAGGTCATCTAAAATACTCATACAGTAACTGTGACGTGATAACAAAATATTAGTTATTTATTATAACAGAATAAGTATTAAAGTCTTTAACTCTTACAAGGGTCAAGATCCAGGATTATCCTGTTTGTCTGATCTACTTGTAAGATATCCCAAATTACTAGCATGTGCCTTGTTATCTCTATAAAAATCCTTGCCTAGAGTCACTTACTTCTAATAAAAGTTATTTCAGCTCCAACTTAGCAATATCAAACAGAGAGTCACTGCTTTGTCCTCTCCATGGCAAGGGTATCAAACAGAAGATTAAATTAGCTTTATAAACCGAAGTGGCTTCTTCTTTAAAGAAAAACCTTTCTTCACGTTGGTTCCACAGGAATCCACCCTGCCCTCCCTGCACACATTAGCAGAGAAGAAAAGTCTCAAATTCTGCAGGTGAAATCTTTACTTTCCTCAAGGTGATGGCAAAATATCAATCAATTTAAGGCTGTAGTTTCACTGCTGCCACTTAGCAAGTAACAGGAGAAAAGCCCAGAACGAACATCTCTGCCTTAAAAGTCCGAGTCTCTGATACCTGCATTTGGATGGCCATCTAGAGAAGATACATGTTTTTGCCAGATGTTTTGTATGACTGAGAGCAAGAAGCATCTTTTGCTAGAGACAAGGAAACTCATATTAGTCCTTAGATGTCCTTGCTCTGATGTAGCAAAAACTTTGGGGCTAGGAGTGGTGTGGTACTGACTTGCAAAGCCTGGAAAAGGGAAAGCCTGGGGGTAAAGCAGGAAAATTCGTCTTCAGCCCCCGAGCTTGAATGAGCAGGCAGATTAATTTTTCTTTTGCAAATGCTCATTTCAGTTCAGAGGAGATATGGCCTAAAGGGCATGGTGACGACATTCAGTTTTATATTTCTACCTCAGAAAGCTTGATGAATGTGTTTGAGTGCCTCAGGAAACCTCTTGTTGAGGGACTGGATGAGAATGAGGTAACACAAGGTAACTGAGAATTTGAGGAAGCATAAAAAGGACATGAAAAAACAAGTTGTTTTATGCTGTCACAATTGTAGTCAGTAATTTTCCTGTTTTATGTTGTCACAGTTGTAGTCAGTCATTTTCCTAGTGCTGAGAATTCAGGTTTTGATCCTTGGAGCCACAGGTTTCAGTGAATATTAGTGACCTGGTTGCCTTTTCGAGAGCCCGTGCTCTCCTGGCAGGTCCGAAATGCATTCTTGCTTGGAGGCCCTCACCACATGCCACAAAGTTTCCCTAAGAAGGGCACCTTGAGGACATGAGTAGTGAAGCTGTCTTGGTGTCATTTAAACTTTCTCTTGGCAACCCTTGCCCTGCCTGTTTGTTAACATTTGCTGTAATATCGTCAGACTCAGCGCCTCTTTCTGACTGAATGCCCCAGCTAAAGCCTTTCAGATTTCCATGTCCCTCAGCTCTACAGAAAGGAGGTGAGTGATGAACGCTTTGTCATTCCTGCTGACAGTGGAGATGTCAGAACAAATAAAAGATATCTTCACAGCAACGGTGTCATTTAAACTTTAATAAACCTTTTGTCTCTGCTGTGCCCTTTGGCTGACCCACGCCCAGCAGCCAGGACGGGAGCTCAGCCGATGAGTGCAGAGCTGGACCTCGGGGCTCAGCTGAAACTCCTGCTGCAGCACATCATCAGGGCTCTGCAAGAGCCACAGCCATGCTGACCAGCATCCAGCAAGAATAAAGCAAAGAAATGGATAAATTTCTTTATAAAAAGAGATTAATTTAGAGATTAAAATGAGAGATAATTATTTTATCTCTTATTAAGAGATTAATAGATGAATGTGAAGTGAGTTGAAATGCTTTCCTTCCCATCAGGACACCACTGCGTTTCATTTCAGAGAAGCTGGTTTGGGGTGAGAAAAACATCACTAAAAATAGACACTGGCCCTTATCTGGCAAATAATGGGGGTAGAAAAAAGTATTCCTCTGTTGGGGCAGCCTTCTGCTCTAGATGCCATGAAATGTCTTTATTATTGGATTTCTAGATGTCAAATTAAGTCTAAACTCCAAAGCCTATGGTAGTGTTTGCATGAAATATCTTCCTCTGCAAGATTACTTCTGTAGACACAGAGAAACCTTTAGATTGCAAAAATTCCTCAGCAAAAATCACTTGGCAAGAAAAACTCGCTGATAAAGGAGAATATTCTTCTTCAAACTATTCTAAAAATCCTGTGACCAGTAGAAGAGAAATGCAGCCAGCTGGGAAGAGCGAGAGACCCATAGTGAAATGAGAACATGAATCTGACAGAAACTTTGCATGGTCCCAGTCCTATTTGCTTTGAAATTGCACTTTAAATTATTTCTGCAAAGCCAAAGTCAGATTACTGCCACTTTTTAGCATACCTGGTGCTGACAACTGTCAGCATTTCATTGATTCTTGCAGTAGTTTATGGTTTATTTCTGGAAATGGGTGACTCAGTGCCAATCTCAGCCCATTTTGTTAAAAGAGAAAAAGGCAGCCACAAGGTCCAACGCTAATGGTCATGAGAAAATTTGAGAGTGTAACATAAATGCCTTCTTACTACAGGCCCAGAAATCAGATAGTAAATATAATAAATCTAACCTTTCATTCAGTCATGTGAGTTTCAAGCCAATCTCAATATTTGTAGCTTCAGCATGACTTTGGAGGTAGGCAATAATGTCTCCTTGTCTTCTTTGACAAAAGGTGTAGCCCTTCTGTCCTTTTGGTTCTTCTGAGGGCAATTTCTCTTCCAAGCTGGCAGTGTATCCTTGGCCCATGGGGCATCTAAAGCAAAAATTGTAGTAAAAAGAACCTGGCAACTGCATAAGAGATATCCATTTTCCTTCTTCTGAACTGATTTTTTCTCTCTTCTTGCAGTTTCCTTCTTCTGGTAGTCAGGTAGCTCTGCTTACAGACAAAGCCAGACCAGGATGAGTGCTCAGTTCTGCTGTGGTGGGGAAGGTTGTCCTCATCTCATTACTTCTGTGCCTGCTCCTACCCTCTGCACCTGTGCAGATCCCTGCTCCAGGGAAGTGTAACGCTTCCCTTTTGGGAGTGTTTTGCATGCCTTTAAATCTTCCTCACAAAACAACTGATGATTTAGCTAATATTGGACACACCAGATTAAAATGAGGACTGGAAGAGACTGACATTTATGTTTACTGCAAACTGACAGCTATGATTCTGGATATTCATGTTTAAATTTATTGCTGCCTTTTTTTCCTCTGTTTCATACATTTGAATGACATATATTTACCAAAATTGGAATTTACCTGACCAAGTAATTAGTCATAAACTTACTGAGAGGAATGGATAAATTTCTGACAGGCATGCATGGCATGGGCACAGGCAGACCATGTACTGGCAGGTCAGGAATTAAATGTCTTCAGGAATAAAAGCCTGCTCATTTTTCCAGTAATGAAGTGCAGTTTTCCCTCTATTTTCTGGTGCACTTTCTGCCATGGAGATATTAAATGTAAGTTTCCTTTCTGATAGTTGCATCAAATTGTGTTCATTAGCACTTTGTACAATTTAGCGTCTTTCAACATTTGAATTGAATCTCCTTTCCAAGATACTTTTCCTCCAGTTCTGGAGACTATTTCATCTTTCTGCTGTGTCAAATACTGTCTACAAGACTGTACAGAAGCTGCTTACTAGTTTCCTTAACACTTCCTATTACTTGGAGGGCTTGGTTTTCCATTTGCAGGCATACCTGGAAAACTATAAGCTGAGCGGGTATTTGCTCTACTAGTGATGATGCAGTCCATTACTATAACTACAGGGAGAGTGACTGTCTCCTGATTTCTTATAATTTTTGATCACAGAATGTAGAAAGCAAACCCTTACCCCAATATAACTTTTATTTTTATCATCTCTGAGCACATGTTCAAGCTTCCTCGCTTTTTTACACGCATGAGGTGATTCCTCTGAAGAAAGAAAAACAGTAAATCTCCTTGTTGGTGTGTGTGCATCATGATGACTGCATCAGGAAAACCTCTGCTCCAGTGGGGAATATGCAAATCCTTTATGGTAACATCATTCCCCTAACATCAAAACAGGAACGTTTTGTTGCCTGAGAAGTTTAGGATTACATCAATGAAAAATACAACAGATATGCAACAAGGGAAGATGCTCTTAAAACAGATCTTTTGCAAGATCCTGTGTTCTAGGAAGTTTTATTCCCACGCTGTGGGACTGACCAGTTAAACAACTTAATAGTAGAAGGCTCTGAGTACCAAAAAAAAAGCTGTTCAAGGTAAGACTTTCAAAAGCACAAATATGCATTGGGGTCAATTAAAAAAGGAACACATTTTATACCAAAATAAAACTTCAGTAAATTTCTCTGTGGTTTGTTTTTTGCGGCTTGGGCTTTTTTGTTTAATTTTAAATAAAAGAAGGTAATGAAAGACCTAAGTGTACTAATTGTGAGTGATTAAAATGGAAACCCTCAGAGTCTGCTTGCATGTCCCAAGCTGTACAGACATGGTAGAGGGATGGTGTTCATAGCATTCCTTCACTGAGGAACTCCCAGCAATGCAAGGGAAGGACACACAGCCACTTCCAAAGCTAAACCATGCCAGGGGATATAGCATGGTTACCTCTGTGTCAGGCCTGTTCATGCCTTGAATCTGACTTGCTTTATCCTGCTTTATGTGTATAATTCAATACTTTTATGCATACAGGCATGTGTGTGTATGTGTGGGGGTTACATGAGAAAAGATGAAAGCAAACATATTGTTTAAACATCCTATTTAAAACTGTTTTGATGCAAAACAAGGAAAATTGAGGAGAGTTAGTATTCACAGCACCATTTTATTGGTATTTACTGAGAAATCAGACCTAATACAGACAGCACGATGCCTTCCTGCTAACTGTGGTTTTATTTGTTAACCGGAGCAAATAAAATCATGTTCACTTCTTCCAAAAGATATTCCTGGGTAAAAGATTATGTCACAGCAGCAACATGAGCATAGGAGAGAAATCAGAATGACCAAAACCACAAATCAAAAAAGACAGTAATAAAACAAATAAACAAACAAGCAAAAGTAAACCCAGGAAAGACAGGAGGTTTTTTTTTCATCTGTGTGCTTATCATTGGCAAAGAATAGCCTGTCTTGTTGGCACTTCAGCTGCTAGAAATCCCTACTGCAGTGGGAAGGTTATTCCACACACAGGATGTCAAACTGACAGTGTGGTCTTGGTGCAAGGGCTCTGGCAAATCATCCATCAGTGATGGATGGACTGTTGACTACAGATGACAGCAAGAAAATAACAAGAAGATATGGCAGAAAGCAGCAATTGAGGGTTATAATGACAGAAGCTGCCAAGATGCCTCATTCCCATATATCATGAATAAACAGGAATGAGGCTGGTAGTTCCATGGGATGTGTTAATATTGAGTGCTTACGCAGTGTCTTAAACCTACGCACACCAACTTTATGTAAATATATGCCAGCATAAATCAGATGAAGTTTGGAGTTCTGGATCAAAGGGTTTCGAGTGTGGATTTCATTTCCTGACAAAAAAACAGGCTTTGAGGGAAAGCAAATGTTTTCCATGAATGTTTCTCTTGCACTAGAAAGCTATTTTTTTAAAAGAGGAGAGACATCAGAAAGAATCTGCTCAGGACTCTTGCAAAAATAGACCAGGGGAAAAGATTATCTTGCAGATGCATTTTCTGTAGTGCACAAGGAGCACCTTGTGAAAACACACACATTTGCATAGAGGAGAAGTGCAGTAGAAGGAAAGTATGCTGACATTCAAGTTCAATTATTTTTCTTTTTCCAACATTTCCAACTATTACACATGTATTTATACTTATAACACCAGAATGAGAACACCTCTGGAGGTATTGTATCTGCATTATAACACTGGAGCTTTATTGGAGCTGTCATACAATATTTACAGAACTTTGAGTGAAGAGGAAGGTGAAGCCAGACAAATTTTTCTTACACCAGCACATTATATTTTTCCTCCACTGCATTGCAGTATAACAACTGCTTTGGTTGGCAGAATGACATTTCGTTACCCAGACATATGGGAATTGATTTAAAAAATGGCTAAGGAATTAAAGTATCCAATTATTAGCAATAGTTGAGCATTAATTCCAATTGACTGGCAGCCCTGGATGTACTGACAGCCTGGGGAATGAGAGGCTGGAGCAGTGCCGTGGAAAGGGTCCTGGGGGTCCTGGTCAGTGGCAAGTTGAACATGAGTCAGCAGTGCCCTGGCAGCCAGGAGGGCCAGCCCTGTCCTGGGGGCATCAGGCACAGCATCGCCAGCCGGGCAAGGGAGGGGATTGTCCCGCTCTGCTCTGCACTGGGCTGGCCTCACCTCGAGTCCTGGTGAGGACAGTTTTGGGTGCCATAACATAAGAAAGACATGAAGCTATTAGAGAGTGTCCATCGGAGGGCAGTGAGGATGGTGAAGGGCCTTGAGGGGAAACGGTGTGAGGAGTGGCTGAGGGCACTTGGTCTGTTCAGCCTGGAGAAGAGGAGACTGAGGACAGACCTCATTGCAGGCCACAACTTCCTCATGAGGGGAAGAGGAGGGGCAGGCACCAATCTCTTCTCTTTGGTGACCAGTGACAGAACCCAAGGAAATGGCCTGAAGTTGTGTCAGGAGAGGTTTAGGTTGGGTATTAAAAAAGGTTCTTCACCCTGAGGGTGACTGGGCATTGGAACAGGCTCCGCAGGGACATGGTCACAGCACCAAACCGGACAGAGTTCAAGAAGCATTTGGACAACACACCCAGGTACATGATGTGACTCTTGGGGATGGTCCTGTGCAGGGCCAGGATGATCCTTGAGGGTCCCTTCCAAATCAGCATATTCTGTGATTTCTTAGAAATCTTTTCTGAGTAGTATAAGAATGAACTGAATACAAATCCCTGAAGACCATCTCCCTAAAATCATCATATGAAGAAGTTCCTGACCTACTCTTTTTGATGGCTAACTCAGTATTTAGAACTTTTGTTCTACCTCTCAATAGGAGATGACATTTCTTTTCATGATGCAACATTGCTGTTGTCACTTCAGCAGCAGCACAGGTCCCTGACAACAAGATTGCGGGAGTTTCCACTTTTCTGTGTACAGCTTTGAGCAGGAGGGTTCCATCTCAGGGAACTCTTAAAGGGAACTGGCAGACCAGTATTTCAGGTGTTTTGAAGGGTAGGGAAGAGGAAATTATTTCCCTAGCTACAAGTGAATTTTCTCTCTCTTTTCAAATGTATCTATGGGGCTGGGAAAGTAATGTTGAAAAAGAAAATAGATCTTTTTTTAGGAATTGTAGGAAAGGGGTTGGACAAATATATTAACAGTGGAAAAATAATTTTCTGCACATCTGTCATGAATTTGCATAATGCTATCTTAACTACTGTTCAAATCAAAGCCAGTTCAAGTAAACAGAAAAATCCCTGATTGAACTAATTACAAATTTCAGAGATGAGAAAGGCTAAGCAGCAAGTATTTGCAGGTTTACTTTGCAAGCGCACTGCAGCATACACCATAGTGCAGTGAAAAATATTCTGTTCATGCACGGTTGTGTTATAATTGCCAAAATGGTTCAGTATCATTTCAGTTATTAAGGCACTAATGAACCTTTAAACGCATGCTGAGTCCCAATGATGTTATAGATTTACTTGCAGGTTAAGGAGTGAAAACCTTTTGTATGTGTGCTTTTCCCAGAATGGAAATGTTAAGATTTTAAGAATTTATATGATTTGACTTTAAAAATAAGGCATCTAGTCTAAGCTAACCTCTTCAGTGTTGTATAAAAACAGTGGAAACAGAGAAATTCCAGAGGCAATTCATAAGTAAATGAAACTCTAAGAACAGGTAGAAGCACACCCCCTAGTCTTCTACTGTGTCTCCAGAACTGGTCAGCATAAGATGCCAAGTGGAAAATACACAAACAGCTCCCCACAACACTCCCCTGCTGCTGCAGTCAGTGGACTGGGAGGGGGGTTCCAAGGCCAGAAGCATCATCTCATCCCTCCCCTCTGATGACAGCAGCCCAAGAGACAGAGTATGGCTCAGCGTCCTCCAGTGGTTCTCTCTCACCGCTGGCCATGGGATGAGCATGGCTGCATCATTTGTAAACGATGCAGGCAGCTGTGATGATGTTTGCCTACACCTGGCAGCTCCTCACCAGGCAGTGTCCACACAGCTGAGGAGCTGCTTTACAAAATCAGGGCAGCCACTTGTTCTGCTGAGGCAACAGAGCTGCACCACAGGAACTTCCTTCTGCTGCATGGCCTGCAGGGTGGTCACCATACCCACCATCCATCCTGCATCCAAAGCAAGAAACCATCCCAAAAGGCCCTTAATCCCTGAACTCAGCACAGCAGGTGCTCGAGCTGGTTAATGCCCAGCTAGCACAAGAAGTTGCTAAGCAGAGCTCTGCTGCAGCTGCAGATCTGCTCCCCAGTATGTGATCACTGAACTGTCATTTATTTAGAAGTCCTTGACCATCAAGATGTATCTTTAATTTCAGCATGATTAAAGTGCTATTTTTCTCTTGTACCTCTTGTACAAATGAACCTTGGTCTGCAGAAACAACATCTATCATGTTATATATCTGTATGCATGCAGAAAAATCTCACCAGATGTCTGGGAATCAATGGGAAGATGCTGGATTCCACTGGAAGTATCCAGACACCTGAGTCTTCTTGTGGGATCTCAGTCTTCTATTCACAAATGGCTGTTGTGAACTGACTTAAGAGATAACTTTATAATTAATTCTGTTTTATTCTGACAGAAAGCTGAAATCTTTTAGCAAATCATACAGGATAAATAACAAGCAGACCAGTTTTTTGTTATTATAATTAAAAATTGCACCAGCCTTGAAATTGCAGTTATTTTTAAAGGTATTTCTTCATATGGCTCTCTGCTGTATGAATCATGACCTGATCCTGGTATCTTGGCAACTGCATTAGTTACTTCATTTCTGGCAGCTCACGCTGCTTGAGGAGATTGAACCGATTTTCTCTCTATATCCAGTCTCATTTTCTAGCACCATTCTGATTGCCACACACGTGGCGCCTGTTGCTCCCATCATTGAGCCTAACAATTGCAAGCACTTTATTCCTTGTTGCTGATGCTCTGAGTTTTGGAGGAAAACTACCACGAAACAAGGATTTTTTCTGTCAAGAAACATATCCATCTGTTTGAGGCACTGGGAGAAGAGGATGAGTAAGTACAGTAATGTCCCCAATTTGTGATTCAGGAGGAGTGGAAGTTTAAAAAGAGCAAATGAATGAAAAGAAGAAAAAAGAAAGAAAACTATTTTTTTCCCCCAATACCAGGCAAAGCATCACCTGTCTGCAAATCACTCTCAAAACACTTTTCATGCTGTCACTGGGAGAAAGAATTATTTGTCAAGTACAGGTCTGAAAAATCTCAGATCCACTTGTTTCTCTTCTAAATGATGAAGGCAGTAGAATGGAGATTAACTGCCTGCAGCTAGGAATCAGGCTGGAAAGGAAAGAAGCAGGAAAAAAATAAGAAAATCTTTATGTTTTATGAAACATGCAAGGTTAAACCTGCTATTAATTTTCATGTGCAAATGGCAGTTCTACAATTAGTATTTAATCAAATCTGAGGAAGGGGCTCAAAGGTATTGACTTTATGATCCTATCTACTAATTAGCTCATTCTATCTATGAAATGGAAATACTTCCTTATTAAAATCAATGTTATATCTACTAACATTGGATTTGATCTAATGTTAGAGAAAATCTGATTATTACCTAAATAATAACTATGTAATCTCCTGGAAGAAAGTTGGAAGGAAGACTAAATAGTGTCATATCGACTCTGGAGATAATATGACTAAAGCAGACATGGAGAAGGAGAAAAAGAAAAACCATCTACCCACAATACATCTGGACACAGTGCAGTGAACGTCCTCCCCCTTTTCTGACACTAAATGCTGAGGTATGTTTATTTTTTCAAAGAACTGGGTCCACACTGGTGACATCTATACTGACAAACGAGGCTGTGTCAAAGGCTCTGGGAATGATAACTCATTCATTTATAGTGGTAAACTCTTAAAACAAATCTCTGGCATGATTTTGCCCAAACCCAGTTAGCTCCCTTCTTAATATTTCCCAGGCAAAATTCAAAAGTTGGCACAGCCAAGCAGACTTCCCATGGGCAATCTGCACATGGCTAACCTGTCTTGGGACTGACAAGTGCAGGTGACAGCATAGCACTTGTCCTCAGTACTGGCAAATAGTCCTGGATATATTTAATTTACCTGTGTGGTCACAAACTCCTCAGGGAAACATGACATTCTCTAGAAATAACACAAATGATAACTTTGATTGATAGCATTAAGCAAGTTTAGGATCCTCTCACTCATTGCAGAAGCTACAGACACATGAGGGTGACAGAAAGGACCTATTTTTACTGGATCCCAATTAAATATCTTGTTGAAAGTGGATGCCCATTTCTAAATGGCTTTCTTTGTAATGCTGCTGGTTTACAGCAACACAGAAACTGTTGTCAAAGAGCTATTTGCTTTTTTTTTCCCCCCATCCAGAATCCTTGTTAGCTTTTGAGTCAGACAGCAAAGATGGTATTTTTCTGTTGTCAAATACAATCCAATCTAAGTCTAGACCTGAATTTATTTTGTGACATGAAAAAAATTTATTAATTTTCCCTTTATCTCTGCTTCTGGAAATGTATCTCTTCTTAAATTAAACTGTCTAAAATTCTCTAGCGCCATTTGATTTATTCCTCTGGGAAGAGAAGAGGCACCCTGATACATTTTTAGATCTGACCACCACTGGAAGTGTTCAGTGCATAAAAAACACGTGCAGAATGTGTAGAGAAAAGCAATAGGAATGTTGTGACTGGTGTGAATGGGGAATGAATGGAAATGTCTGATCATGTTTTGAAGACACCCAGAGATCAGCAGCTCATCACAATCCTAGCATGCAGCAAAGCACAACTTCACAGGTCACCCAGCTGGAAAAGGACTGTGAGTAAATCCTGACAGCTCACAGAGTGGGGTGAAGGGGACACACACAGGACCATCAGGCCTAAAGGAGCACACAAAGGCACATGCAGAAATCAGCACACGGTTCCCAAACCAGGAGGCAAGGTGAGGACCCCTCCTACAAAGACAAGCTGAGGGAACAGGGTTCAGCCCCGAGAAGAGAAGGCTTTGGGGAGACCTCATTGCAGCCTTACAGTACCTAAAGGGGGCTTATAAAAAAGGGAAGAGGGACTTTTTCTGTGGGCAGACGCTGACAGGACAAGGGGCAATGGTTTTAAACTGAAAGATGTTAGGAAGAAACTCTTTACTGCGAGGGTGCTGAAGCACTGGAATAGGTTGCTCAGTGAAGTTGTCAGTGCCCCATCCCTGGAGTGTGTCCCCCCTGGGCGGGACATTCAGAGTGATGGTGTTGTTCTTCCCAAGTCGTCGTTACATGTGTGGGAACCCTGCTTTCCTGGAGCTGGCTGAATACCTGCCTGCCCCTGGGAAGTGGTGAATGAATTCCTTGTTTTGCTTTTGCTTTTTCTATTAAATTGTCTTTGTCTCAGCCTATGAGCTTTTTCACTTTACCCTTCTGATTCTCTCCCTCATCCCACTGTGAGGGGAGTGGGCAAGAGGCTGCATGGTGTTTAATTGCCCTCTGGGCTTAAACCATGACAGTGAGACAAAGACCATCAGTTATAAGAGGAAAGCTTATTGTTAGCAATGCCAGCAACAACAACAAAATCCCATAAAATAAATAAGATAGCGATTGAAGAGCTAGCTATTATTACAGAAAAAATAGAAGTAAAATGCATCCCATTTTTGTTCAGTTCTGTTATCTATTTTAGAACTTGTATTTCCAATTCAACAAATGTAGAAAATAAATTCAGCAATATACAGGGAAATGAATATAGAAAAAAATATAATCAGAATTATAGTAAGAAACTGGGGAGGGAACTGCAGACTTTAAAAATGAGTCAAGAAAAAATCATATGCTGAACTGTGTGAACGTATGCTTACATACATTAACAGGCTGCGTGTGGGTGGTGGGTATGCCCACTGTAAACATGCATGGGTAAACAATACGCAAAGCAAAGTAGGTTAAATCCACACAAGACATCTTAGCAAACAGAACAGTCAGTTATTGTAAAAGGCTTCAGGATAGGAATAACTCATAAAAAAATCCTATCCAGAAAGATAGAGATGGAGACAAAAAAAAGTATTATTAGAAAGAAATACTAGTAGCAATATTCAAGTTTTTATCAAATATTAATGCAGCATTTGATACATGAGGAGCTGTTAACATTAAAGCATAGTATTGAAATTACTAGCATTTTTCCTTCTGATTTGTTTTAGGAAAATAATTTTTCTTCTTTTTTCTTTCCCTAGAACTCATTTACAAATCAGATACCACATCTGTCATCTTCTTGTCCAAATTACTTTCACAATTCTTATTTAAAATTGATGATTTGCGCTAGGGTCTTAACAAGAACTATTCCTCACCTAAGGTTTCAGTGAGGTGGCAAGAGAATTCATTCTGAACATGGGCTCTGTAGAGTTCATTTCAATTTATTACTCATTTTAAGTGAACTAATCTAAATTAAAATCTCCTTGAATCAATACCTCATTTTTATCAGAATATTCTGACTATATCACACAAATCATTCAACTGCTCCTGTATCTGGCAAAGCTAAAATGGCTTTGTGGTGAAGATGGGCTTTTTTCCACCAAATGGACTTACACACAAATGCCACGTGCCCAAGCTGTATATCTCTCACATTTGCTCTTGTTATGCTCATCAGCCAGCATGCTCTTACCATTTACCTTTGCATCATTACAGAATTATTCAAGTAGAATAGCAGTAAAATAATAATGATGTGCAGGAATTTATACTTGGCAGGGAAAAGAATTAATTTTTCACCCCTTCAACTTCCCCTTTTAGTTAGCAAAATGAACAGCCAGTTTGTGTTGTTTGCAATCAGCATCCTTATATTCATTTTGTGACAGATTCTAATGCTTTTGTTGTGGGTGTAGAGTGAAAGAACATTCTGAACAGATTTTGTTCTAATATTGCATCTTTATGTGAAGGTAATGACAGTTACAAAGTAAGGTGTGGGGGGTTGTTCTTCTGACAAAGGCCATAAAAAACTCTTTGGAGACTTATTTGTGTCTTGTTCTCTTTATTATTCTTTTATGTTTTGCTTGTATTACATAGCCTACAGTCAATTCATAAAGTACAATAAAAAATCGTGTTTTATACACACACCAATTGGCATGGCTGCATAAAATAGTTGCTGCTACTTTATGTCTAGAATCCTGAATTCCCTATGTATTTCCTTCAGGTTTTTTTCTTTTTATTTCTTGGCCTTCTCAGCTCTGCTCAGGATTTTTCAGGTGTAAGGCATGTGAAAAAATGCCCTCATTTAGCAAAACACTTCAGGATGTAGGTACGTTTCATCATGTGAATTGGTCCCTTGGGAAGTCCTTCGGACTTACATGCTAAACCATCTTACTGGGTTTTGTGCTGGTGCTATGGAGAACAGAATCCTCTGTGCACCAGCAACAGTCTTGAGCACGTGCTTAATCTAAGCCAAGGGTAGTTCTGCTCTGTTCCCTAAAACCAAGCACATACTTGGAGAGCCCAGAGGAACCAGTGACTGATGCTACAGCTGCATCCCTGCAATGAAAGCATCTTCCCTTGTCTGGGCATGCCTTAGTGGGATCTTGATGGGTTGGGGAAAAGCCAGCCACATCCTCCCATCTCATACACCCCAGGTGTTTTCTGACTGATTAGAGGGCAAGAAACCTATCTCACATCAGCAGATAAATGTGGTCACAGTACAGAGTGCTAGTCATGTTGCTGTCAGACAATTTGTAGGTGTTAGAACCAAAAAGAGACTGTGACACATGGCATCAGAGGCATGAGATTACACAGGGATTCACAGGGATTGGCTACAAAAAGCATGAGAATGAGGGGACCCCCTATGCAAGAACATTCAAGGCCTCATTTTCTAAAATGCCCATGTGTAGCACTGTGTCAGGGTTCCTTGCAGAATCACTGCTATGTGTTTGTGCGTGTGCCTTTAGATCTGAGAAAACAGTGTACTGTAAATAGATGTGTGATTATGTGGTCACATTTTTAAAAATCATTGCAAAATAAATCAAAATAAATCATCTAAAGATTTGATAATGTACCATTCATGTCCATCAAAGTGTCTTCACTCAGAAAAGCTATTGCACTATTTATCCTTTAAAGTACCCTGTACAAAGTCTACTCTTTTAGATCAATTGCCTCAGTTTTGAGATCTTCCCTTCAAGTAGAGGAATGGACTGTATAAACCATGCCATGGTGTTGGAGTGTATACAAATCTTTAAGTATATTCTGTGGTTCACTGGTTCTCTTTCTCTCTCCAGAGCACATGGGTATGCTATAAAAGAGAGGCTACACACAGCTTCATGGAGCTTGTTTTGAAAGAAAACATCAATCTCTTGAACTGACAGGTTGTATAAGAATGAATCTGGATTTTCCAACACATTCCAACTTTACAACTGTTCTACCATACTGCCAACCTTGCCTACCTCCTCTAGCAGAGAAAATCTATTAGAGCCCAAAATAGAAGCATTTCCACCAGGTTTCTAAACTGCAGTTCCTCCATGTAATTGCTGTTGCTGTAACAACTTTAAAAATGTGACAAGTGACAACACTTAGCCAACAATCAAGCTATATTTAAAATTTGAGAGGACAAGACTAATGAAATGTATGATAAACACCTTGTGTTGGTCCACGGGTGTAAATCAGAAGCAAGACCTGGTAGGTCTGCTCCATCTCCAACTGCTGCTATGTTGTAACTAGGGGATTAAAATAAAGTGAAATTAGCACATCTCTGACACAGACCCTTTTTGACAGAGCCTGGAAAGGACCACAGTGTGGACTCCACTCTGCTTGTCTCTGCCTTGGCATTAAACTCAAGAGATCAAATTAATTCAGCTATGATACCATTAATATAGAAATAGTGAACAAGTTTATATGAAAAGACCCCATAGTTCAAAACAAGCTATGCTTGCTTTCTCAGCTTCTGATTGAAATTCCTAATGCTTAAATTCCTACTTCCTAAATGTTTCAGTAAAAACACACAAAAAGAAAAAATAAGATCCTGAAATTTCTGGTGAGTTAAATAAAGGTGAAAAGATTCCACCACACTGCCTTTCTGAGAGTAAGGGGAGGGGGCCAGACAAACATCACATCTTTAGTAGATAAATGTACTTGAAACTGGCTTTGCAGAAGAGTAGGGAATATAGCACATCATGCAAATTGTCACCAAGAACAGAATTCACAGTCATTTAGGTATCTATTTTATACTATAAGATAAAAAAGCTGGTTTAGGCAGACATCAGATTCAGGCTCTTACAGAGAATTTACTCTTCTGAGAAAGAAGCCTGACTTAGATTTCCTTTCACATAAAGTTGCATAAAATAGAATTAAACCTGCTGAGAAACGTAGAAGTGTAATCTTTCATAACACATAAACCTTTGTCTGCAGCATTACAACTAAATCCTCTGAACAGCAGATGATGGAATGGACTGCAGTTTCTTTCTGTGACATGACACATGTATTTACCTTTTTTCATAAGTCCTTCTCAAAACCTCTTGGATGATCTGATATGAAAAAGTAATGTATACCAAAGCAATGCATTAAGGAAAGCTCTTCTCCAGCATGGGTAATCTGCACACAGGCTGGGAAGCATGTTGATTAACTTCAGAGGACAGCTTTCAAAGGAAAGGCACTGTGGGTTACTGGAAAGGTAAGTTTAAAAGTGTTTCAGGTCGGTTTTGTTTAAATGAATTGTGTCTTTCCTCTTTGGGAACATAAAAGTTTGAAGATCTCTCTATCTCTGTTGAAACCACCTTCACTCTCCTTTCAACATGTAGTATTAAAAGCTGTCACACAGGGGGAAGAAATGTGCTTTACAAAGTAAGAAACTGTTTCTCCCTCATCTGGCCTGGGGTAAAAAGAAATGTCAATATACATGTAACTGCCAGCTGAACCTTGAAAGGCTGGGAGCTCTGGTTTGGCAGCAGAATTACTCTAGTTCAAAGAGGCAAATACGTTGTGGTCTTATTGCTTTAGGCAGACCTATTTATCAATGTTAGTGATAGGATCACACAGAGAAACTGGGCAGGCATTCAAGAATCAGAAAGACATTAACCATATCATCTAGTGTGAAACAGTGGCTTCTGAGGAGCAGCAGATAGGGATCAGTTGTCCTCCTAAATCTTCTGAGACCCTTCTTGTTCCCAACTGACCACTAAATATTTTGCCAGCTCTGTTCATGATAGTATTACTTACTCTTTTTAAATCATCAGAGAGAACAATAGGTGTTACTGTTGGAGCTTTGTTTTTATCCTACTGATGTGAGAGCAAAGTTCTGAAATAAAACACTTGACATTTCTGCTTGGTCTGGGAACAAAACCAGAGAGCAACCCAAAACCTAGGATCTGAGCCAACCTTGAGTATGAGACTTCATCTGCATCAAGGATGGAGCAAAGTCATCATTATGCATGAGGGATGGGGGCTGAAGGTAAAGTTTAAACTTGTATTTTGGATGCCAAAGTTCAAAAGTGTTCCCTTAACAGCTTTTAGCTCTCTTCTCAAAAGGAAAAAGGACTAAGGGTGTAAACATTCTGAAATCTCAGGCAAGCCTAAAACTGGAAATACCCTTTGACAATTTGAAATTACACCTCCTGCATCAAGATGACACCAGAAAGCCAAGGCAGCTGCCAGTTCCTCCATTCCAGCCAGGAACCCCAGACCCTGCCAGGGGCTCATACTCATGCCACCCTTGCTCTTTAGCCAATGGTGGCCCAGCCAGGCCTGCAGATTTGTCCTGTGCAGGACAAAGCCACGACAGCTCAGATGTGTGGTTTGTGGTTGTTCTTCCTTCCAGTCAAAACATTTAAACCCATCTTCAGTGGATTTCAGTCCCAGATCAAGAATGAATAAACAGCCTGAAATTTTGTGTTACACCAAATGTTAAAGCAGAGAGTTTAAGTTTTTCTGTCACTGCTCTAGCTATGTCACCACTGTTGACGCTTATTACAGTGCTATTTTTATATGGTTGTAGGCAAGGCATGTATTTTAACTGGATGAATCCTGTCGATATTCTCAAGTTTTATACTCTCTTCCTTCACCCAGTATTCAGTACACAACACAAATCAGCCTCCCAAGCAATTGCAGCCAGACTTTATTTCTTACACAAAGTGTCATGACTAAAGAACAACATTGCCATTTATTTGATATTCACTCACTGCTTTGTTATTGACAATTTACCTCACAGATTATTTGGGACTGTAGCAAATGATACCAACATCCACTTCTGTGTTTATGTAAGTAAAATTGCTCAGGGACTGAGATGAGGATTTTCAATGGCTGAAATGCTTAAGGAGTTGAAAATTATAGAGGAGGTATAAAAATATATTGTTTGTCCTTGAGACAGAGACAAGATGTCCAAGTGACTGGCTCAATACACGTCTTTCCTGTCTCTCACCTTCCTAAAGTAAGATTTAAGTGGGATTGACATCAATATAAATCTGACCGTTTCTCAGGTCTTATGGGATTTAGAGTATGTGTGTAGAGAATGAATGTGATGCTTGGGTGATTCTGTCTGTGACTCTGCATAGAAGACACCCTATTTTCAGCCCAGAGGTTGTAGATGTGGAATTATTCTCCTCAGACAAAGATGGGAATGGAGTAAACATGTCTAGACCAAGTGACCTGAGTAAGGCTTCCTCCTGTCATGTTTTATATGAACACTTGAAAACCAGCTATTATCTGAAAAGGATACTCCAAGGCATTGGAGTGCCTTCTCCTTGGGTCCTCAGGGGGTTTGTGCATGAACTGAGCACCTCATCACACTGCACTGATAGCTTCAAGTGTAGAAATGTCTTGAAGAAAACTTTGAGCCCCCTAAGAGAACTACCAATGACATATCAGTGCCCTGATGGTACCGTGGTTGCAGAATTGGAGCTCAGAAGGTATTGACACTTTTGTCAGCAGTCAGGTGGGAATTTTGTGTCTAGTTGTTTTGCAGCTGAATTGTCTGTTACAGTTTCCTCATAACAAAACTTCCAGACCAAGGGTTTCTCCTTTTTTATAGGAAGGACTCAGGAAATGGCTGTACCCATAATTCTCCACCTTTTATTATTTCCTATGTTGCCACCCAAAGTAATGATGAAAAAGGCAGCTACAATTTATGGTATGCCGAAAGCCCATCTGTGGGAAGCTAATTGTTTTTCCTCAGCCACTTCCATATTTATTTTCTTTTTCATCATCTCTGTAACTGCATTTGAACCAGAGGCCATGGCAATCATGGCAACCACCCACACTGACAGCACATGCTTTTATTTTTCTTGGCAACAATTATTTATCCAACTTGTCAAGTTGCTGATGACATTGAAAGAGCATCTGTTTCACACTGTCTGCATCACTTAACGCAGAAACACACAGTTCTCTGGCCCATTTTATTGATTCTTCTGACATTTCCCTCTATTAAAGTTTTCTGTTCTTGGCGTCTTGTATTTTTCTTGGCCTTGGCTTGTTAATTGTATCCTTGTTCATTTTATTACCTTATTTGCTGCTGCTAAGTAACAATTTCATACCAGCCTTCAAATCCTTCCATTGTTCCTTGTGCTGCCTTGGAGCTCTGCAATCTACACACACTCCCCAGAGCAATGCTTTACTTGATCTGCAATAAGTCTCTGATAAAACAGACTGACTTGGAAAATACTATGAGATGACTGTGCAGTAGGTAAAAGACTCACAGCAGGAGACAGTGAGCCAGCTGTACCTGGTGCTGCTCTGCTGGGAAGTGTGACTCAGGAACAGCACTATAATGACCACCTTGTGTTCCAGAGGTTACCAGGAGGATGAGATTATGGTTTAGACTCTAAAGTCTTCCTGTTGCAGAGGCTGTTCAGTTCAGATGACAGTGCTGCATAACTTGATGCCCTCCCCAATTCAAATCTTTTGGGATCTATATTTCTAATCTTCTCTCTATCTTACCCGAAAGACAGTTTCAGAAAGGTGTAGGCAACTGGGCTCCATGGTGGGCCACATCAGTGGTGGCTCCTCTTGGTTCTGTTTTTTTCCCCAGTGAGTTCACCTTCTTCGAGGAGAAAGCCTGCTTCAAATCCTTCCCAAAGGAAGAAAAAGTGGGAAGAAAAATCTTTTCCTTTCCAGACAATTATCTCAGCATTGCTGTTGCAGAAGGGCATTGTTCCTTCCTCTAGTGAATTTTTTCCCTCTGGAATAAGTACATCGAAACATTTAAACAGATGAGTGAACAAATCTAGTTATCAAGGTGCTCACTGTGAAGATGGTGAGGAAGTATTCCAGGGCCTGGTGTGTAATATAAGAAAAACAGCAACCTGACTGCAATGCATTTCCTGGAACACTTCACTGAAAAAAATGGCCATCTTACTGAATTTGACATATTTCATTGAGTACCACCTTCTGGACCAGAAGTCTTGTATTTTAGATGTCTCCATCACCCTTTGGAGTACTTGCAATGCTTGTAGTTCCTGGATTTGGGATCCTCACTCATGTTGTCTGATGTAACCTCTAAGGCAGAAACACATTTCCTGAATTCCTGCGGGATGGATGGATTCCATTGCATGACTGGACAGTCCCACTGGGTTAGCAAGTTTGCTTGTAGTGACACACAGAGTTCTTTGCAAATATAAAGACACTGCAGATGAAATTCTGTGTTTAGACCCAAACTCAGTTATCCCAGACATACAGATGTCAATTTGTCTTTCAAACCATAATTTGAAACATTTGCTTTTGGTGTTTTAAACTAATCCCCTTCCCTCCTAATGGGACCATATGTCTTAGACTGCCTTAAGATAAATGCATTTTTATTCTTTGGAGAATAGCTAGCAGATTAAAAATATATTTTTCTAGAAATATTAACAATAGATGACTAAAGATTAAAAATTCTTGGTGAGCTGCATTGTTCTGAGGGAGCAATGTTATATAACTACCTGACCTCAGTTCCGATTTATGTCAGTCCCTTGTAAGGTTCAGTGCAGCATTCAGTATGTTCCTAGAGCATTTGATAGTGAAGCTTAATCTACCACACTGTAAATCACATACATGTGTGATTCTTGGTAAATTAATGAAATTTTTGCTTGATTGAAAATAATTGGAGTGTCCTTGGACTTGCTAAAGAGACCAGCCCTATTAAATATCAGTGAGAAGTGAGGTATACCACTCATTAGTCAACATAATTTGGTAGATTTCTGTGATTAAAGTTTAACAGTCTCCTGAGCAAATTCCACCATGAGGAGTGACTCTATTCCAACCCCCTTAGGACATGTCTATGCAGGAAGGAGCAAACTGAACCAAACTCCCTCTGCTAACACTCTGAAATGGCCAGATATAATCTAGCATGGATCCAAAAGCAGCATTACAGTGGAACTGTGCCCAAGCTAGTAAGTCCTGCTGACAAGGTTAGGACCAGACACAGAAGTAGGCTGGTGCTGTGCCAGCACTTTCCTCTCATGGGCCCACAGCTATCTTCTTTCCACGGTGTTTCCTCTTTGCTCCCACATTTTGGTAATTGTGGGTGCTGTGGGCTGCACATGGCTCAAACACTTTAGCAAGGAGCATGGTCTCATTCCCTGGAGATGCTCTGCAGCTGTATCTGCAAAATCCAATTTCCTGCAAGTACACAGTGTCACATCACACCCTACCCTGTGTGTGGATGCTCTCTGTAAAGCCACACGGGCCATGCAGGCTGCCCAGTCATCTCTCATGTTGGCCTGGCTGCACCAGCACACAGGCAGCCCGCCCTCCATCCCTCCCAGATGGCAGGTCCTTCACTGCCTGGAAGAATCCTACACCAGGTTGCCTCCACTGATGGGCAATGTACACAGTCCATCTCCAAGACCAAACCTCCCCCCTAACCAAAATACTAACAAAATACAAGGTCTGTTGCCAGCAGGAGCCAGGTGGAGTAGACATTACATGGCCTTTTTGTCTCTATATAGCACAAAGATAACACTCAAATTCATGAATACACATATTTCAAACAGGATCTGTCTTTAGTGGGACAGAAAACATTTTCCTTTCAGAGCCCAACATCCGTGATGCCTCAGGCTTTCCATCTCTGTTGCTGCCAACAGCATGACCTTTCATTCCCACATGCTATGGTGCCAGGCTAAAGGGAAAACAGCCAGGATCCCCATGGAGCTGCCCCAGTCCTGAGCCAGCTCATTGTCTGGTAGAAGCTGCTCCTGCCACCCGCTTTGTGCTGCCTTCCCCTCTGCTGCACCCCCAGAGCCAGCCTGCCTTCCCATCCTGGCACCCACAGTGCTTCCCTGCGCAGGGACTTCTTCCTGAACAGAACTGGCCGGGGAGGCACAGCTTTGCAGTGCAGGTATCCTAATGAGATGTCTGGCATTGCCTTCTCCAGATGCCTGCACAGAGATCTTCTCCATCAGGAGTTTCTGTACAGCCTCAGCTACAGGTATTCTCATGACAGTATTCCCTGAGATTTGCTGAAATACTGCAAATCTGAACATGTGGAGGCAAGAAAACCCCAGCTGTCTGAACCCTAACTTGATTTCCCCCTTCCAGTGCCCAACTGTACATACCCTTCCTCACTCTCCCTAAAAAATACAGTCCTGTCTCTCCAGGAGTTTGGGTACTTTTATGGTCATGCAAGTGCTGTTCCTTGGAGACAGACTATGGGGACTGTTGCTTGCCCACGACCTGTGTGCTTCACCTCACACACCAACAGGTTTAGGTTCTTCACAGCAGTAAAGTCTAAGCTCTGATTCTGGGCTGTCCACTCCTGCTCCTTTAAGGCTCATGAAGGTGAGATTATATCCCTGTGGGACACTATATCATGAAGCCACAAAGTTTAAGATGGAAAATCAAGGTTTGGGATGAGGGGCTTCTGGGATGCATGCTATCACACAAGATGCCCCAAGCATCGTGCCTGGAGCTGCTCTCAGTGCCTGGTGTTTGAACAGGGTAGTTGAGTCTCAGGACTGCCCTGAGAAAGCAGTGTAAACTGTGGTTCTTGCGATTTCTAGTAAGAAAAGGGTCAGTCTTGACTAATGTTAGCTTCAATAAATTTAGGTTGAAAGATGGAGACTGCAATGAACTTTTCCATGAAATCCTTTCTGTTTGTAGCAAATTCATGTAACTCTTTGGACTTCTGTGACCACAGTTAATTTTATTTTCTTATTATGGCTGTAGAATTTATTAGTTAACAGATATCCAAGGAATTGTTTGAGAACAAAATACAACATCAGGGATTCAGCAAGACCATTCTCCACACATTATGTGGTGAAACCAACAACTAGAGGGATGGGGGCTGGGAGAGAACCAGAAGGGACTGAAAAATGCATTTTTAAGAGGCTGACTTTATCATTTTGTTAGATGACACAGACTTTCCCCTTAGAATATGAAGTATCAGGGCTTTCTGAGGTCAGAAGATGACCTGGCACTATGAACCCATTAGCTGGAGGCAGATTTTAAATGCATTGGATTGACATGAAGGTGAATCATTATGGTAAAG
This sequence comes from Pachycephala philippinensis, assembly GCA_013397055.1. Taxonomy (NCBI): domain Eukaryota; kingdom Metazoa; phylum Chordata; class Aves; order Passeriformes; genus Pachycephala; species Pachycephala philippinensis. The sequence goes on along the minus strand of VWZT01001853.1, from coordinate 581,785 downwards.
AAGAACCCTGGATAAACTATACACAAAACCTGAGCAGACACACACTGAACTCTATCACTTAAAGTTACAATGCTCCTTTACTGGATGGCAGGGATGGAATTAGCATTGCCAGAGACATTGCTATTGTGCTGGGAGGGGTGTTCTGGAAAAGGAGCACAACAGTGGCAAGAATATAAAGATGAGAGGAACAGATATGAGAGTAACAAAAGAGTCCCTGCAACTGGTGTAGGAAATTGGATGGAAATGATACATTATCTCTCCGAGCAGGATGGATATTCAAGCTGCCATAGACTTGAATGGACATGGGTCATGATATTCCCTGAAGCTGGCTAAGGTCCTGTTATTAATTTCAGTGGTACAAGGTAGAATCCTGGGGTCAGTTCTGTGCAGAGGAATGTGAATAGAAGGTGCCATAAAAAGAAATAAAATAAATCGTAAAGGAACTTTCTAAGTGCCTTGACTTGTGGCCCTGAGCACTAACTTTGCATTACTTCTCTGCACACAAGCCATGGAGCCAGCCAGGCCCCTTTGGCCCTACTCTTGGCAAACAAGTCTCAGTGTCTTATCACACATGAAGTAGAATTTGGCCCTCAGAAGGACATTCACAAATGTAGCTCTCAGCCCCAATTAGGCCCTATGGGCTCCCTCTAGTTAGTAAAAAGGAAAAATCTTCTCCACAGTTTACATGAAACACCCAAACATAGATCCTGCTTTGTCCACCTGGATGGTTTGTGGAGGCCACACACACTTTACATAGATGCTTCAAAGACATAACACAAAGAGCTTCTTTAGAGGTTTGAGGTCCATAATCTTTTGCAGAGGCTGCTCCCACATTGCTAAAAAAGGATGAAAATTCTTCTTATGTTGCATGGCATGTATGCTGGTAATGACTTCTGTGACATGATTGCTAAACACAGAAGAGCAGCATTAGGTTGGACCAAAGGTCTTACTAGCCCAATATCTTCTTTTTAACAGCAGACATAAACAGAAGGGGAAGAACAAAGGGGCCATAAACCTGGGGAAGAGTAAGACCACAGCAAGCATGTAAGGTATTTCCCGCTATTATTTTGTCAGACTGCAGGCATTGTGAGCATATGACATCCTAATCCAAACATGGGTTTGTACCGGGTCTGATTTTCTTCCATGAACATGTGTATTCTCTGCAGAATCCAGAGTAATGAATGTTATATAACTATAAAATCAGCACCAGCACTGCAAAGTGAAGATGTGTCAGAAACTGTCCTGGCCAGGAAGCAAAGCTAAATGGGAATGACTGTGAGCCTCACTGCATAGACGAATTGCTTATCTGTACTCAGCCTTTAAGACAGACTGTGCAAACCATGTGCTGGTCTTCCTCTACCTGTATTGTGAATAACAGTACTAGAAGAGAAAAATGTTGATGTTGCTAGCCTGGGAAAACTATAGTTCTTGAGAAAATGGATTCCCTTCCATGTCTTCCCATCAGAAATGTGAAAGGGGGCCAGCTGGCTAAAGTAAGCAGATAAAGAAGTAGATAAGGGCCCCCTGCTAGCTGGGAACTAAAAGGTCCACATTAAGACTGAGACGCTTATTTCAGGAGGTTGAACTTCTCTGGTAGTACTTTATTAATCACAGATACACACAGCTATTCCAGAATTCATTACTTGACTGCACTAGCTTCATTAATCCGTAGTTCCCCATGGTTTAAAATGTGAGGGTGTAAGAAATCAGAAAAAGTGACTCTTACTCTCAGCAATACGGAAGCCTGAAGAAGTACCCAGCCCAAAATCTTGTCATTCCCTGGAATAAATGCTGTAGATCTTGCAAAGAATTCAAATAACAATAATTGCCAGCATAGCATATTCACTTGCACAACTGTAGAAATAAGATAGCAGAGTTGTGCTGTGGTCACTTTGAAAACTAAATAACTCTCCAGAGTTACTTCACAGAGCTCTGAAATATGTATCAGGAAGGCACAACATATAAAAAAGCAATACAGACTTCCCATTAAAGCTTTTCTATCCACAAAGTGCCAGAGGCTAAAATGCATGAAATACTCACTGAAAATCCCCTCATCAGTCTTTTCTTTGTCATAGTCAGAAGAACATTGAACCACAACTGTTGTATTTGGCAAATAATATTAGAACTGCAAGTGAATTCAAAATATCTATCACTAAGACAATTCAACTGATCATAAATTGAAACTGCATGAGCAGGCTGGAGAGAACACTTGTCTGTTGCTACAGTAATTATTGCACCCTCGCGTTTCAGCAGGGTGTCAGCTCTGCAGGCATGGCATCATTATAAACCTCTCGCTGGTATAGCTGACCTCGAGAACTTGTCACTGTTGCTGGTCTATGGAAATAACAGACTTACATTATAAATAAACTTCCTTTTTTAATGAATAACAGCACATTTTGGACTTCTAGATACACAGGGCTGAGAGAGACCTTGAGGGGATCATTTTGTCTCTCCTCCTGCTCTGAGACAGACATGCCTGAAAGATATTTGTTTTAGCTGCTTTAAAAGATCTCCAGTAAATGGGATTTCACAATTCTTCCAGCAAGTGAGACTGCTCCAGCATTTAACTATTCCTATAGTGGAACAGCTTTTTTCTTAATATACCAGTATCAAACTGGACTGTTTACTGATTTGAGACAGTCCACATGACTGCAAATTTATGCCACTGTGTCCTCCTGGGTTTATGCTGTCTTGAAGAATCACACTATGCAAGTTCCAAGTTAAAGTGTTTTTCTAATTGTCAGTTTATGAAACTTGCTCTTAATTTCTGAAGGTCAGGCTGGAATCTTATAGTCACAGAAACCGTGACCACATTAACATGCACAATCTGGTGCCATATCGAAAAACCAAATTGGCTGGCTGGGGGTTATTGATGATACTGCAAATCTGAACAAAGGCTCAGCTCAGTTTTAAGATTGGAGACTGGGTTTTAGACTTGAGGGGAAAATCAGTATTTATAACACAGACATAGAGAAAATTGGATGCTATTCAGTAACCTTTGGAGGAAACACTTCTGCAAAGAAGAAAAATAACTTCATGATTTAAAGTTTTTAAATACTTAGTTTATCCAAATAATCTGTCAGCATGAATTTCTGGAAATATGACAAAAAATTAAGTGTATCAAATAATAAATAGGATAAAATTATCTTCAGCCACTGCATTCTCATCAGTTGCAGCATAGGTAGCTTCATTTGCAAACTTCCTGAATACACCATTCTGAAAGCAATCAAGTATGTCCTGAGCAGTGCTACATGCTGTCACACAGGCCAGACCAAAAATAGAGAGCTGATTTCATGGCTGGAAAATAATTTACTTCAATTTCACTTCAATTCAAACAGTTTACACAACCATTTGACAAAGACTAACAAGTCTGCTCTTCACAAGCACTGATACTGGTGGCAAGCAGCTGATTACCAGGCAATAAACAACCTTATAGAAACAACCACCCCATTACTAGATGTTAGAGACATGAGGAAAAAGCTTAACATTCAGTTGCTGGCTTGTTCTGGGACAAACTAGCAGTTAAAGAACATCTTTCAACATACATATGATGACAGAAAGTAAGTTTAATTATCACTTCTCTTCCCCAGAAATATTAGCACCTCTCTCACAAGGATGGGTTGAGAGACTTGAGCCTGTTCATCCTTGAGAAGAGGAAATGGAGAGGGGGCCTCATCAATGTATATAAGTATTTGAACACAGTGTGGGAAGAGGATGGAGATACTCAAGAACTGTCTGGACACAATGCTGTGCAATGTGCTCTAGGATGATCCTGCTTGAGCAGGAAGGCTGGACCTGGTGACCCACTGTGGTCCCTTTGAGCCTTGCCCATTCTGTGATCCCGTGACTCTGTTTCGTGACTGAAGGAACACTCTGTACATTGCTTTTATTTTCAGAGAGAGATGGTAGGTCATTACAGGTGTAAAGGTGTGCCTGCAGTGTATATTGGGAATATGGACACAGATTTAAGAAAATGCTGATCTGTAACAGAACTTTTAGCACGTGAGACATGGCATGCAGCACATAATGCGCTGAACAGCACTCACAGAGCTCCAAGCAGCTGGCATAAACCAGCTATTCCCCTGCTACAACTAAATACCACGGTTGGAGTACAAGTGTGCAAACAGCATTAAACAAAACTATGGGTTGTAGAGTTTTCCCCTTTGAGGAGGGGGAGTAAGAAAAGTGCCTACTAGCTTTATAGTTTTCTATGTGATACTTGTTTTAAATTAGAATTCACCAATTTATTTTCTCTCCATAAGCAAATGATAAAAAAAAGTCACATATTATGGTTTCGCGACTTCTTACTTATTTTATTTCTTGAACAAGCAAGCAATGGTCAGCTAATTCTTGCTCGAACAGGATTCCTGCAACTATATTCAAGTGCCATGATTTTTGGTCCTGTTGCTTTTTCTAAAAGTGAAGGAATATTGTCTATGCATGAATGAGTGAGCCAGTCAGAGTTTTAAAATGGAAGCCATTCACCCAAGCTTCCATACAGTGCTAATTGCTCTTCATGGAAGGCATGAGACAATTTTCTATTAAGAAACTGCTGATACATTTTTCTCACTCCCAAATTTACTTTAAAAGACTGAAGTGATTGAGAAATATTAATTCTTTCTTACCCACCCTTCAAAACTCTCTATGCTGTTCAGCCCAATTTATGTCAAGAGCTGCCACAGAAATTATCCAGGTAGGGCGAGAAGGACCTCCAGAATATGCTACCACGGCATGGCAGACTTTGAAACCACTCTTGGCAGAAACTGGTAAAAGTGATTAAAAACTGGGCTTCGTGATTTCATTTCTGTCCTTTTCTATCTCACCAGAAGAACACTGAATTAGATATATATTTGTATTGCTAATGAGAATGTCTACAGCTATATTTAAAGGGATAATTATTTTTGACAAGAGATAAATGAGCCTCTGTTTGGGAGTGGGGTTGGGGCTTAATCTAACCACACTCTGGTGGGACTTGGATTTCCTTATGTGTTGATTTACATGGTTGAATTATTTTGACCTGAAGCTCTGCAGTGCAGGCCTGATGAAATTTTACTACTTTGCTTTAATCTATGCAGTTACAAGTGAGTTGCCCTCTGCTAATAAATAAATAAATAAATAAATAGGGAAGATTGAACAGCAGTAAGTGGAAATGGTATTGGTGGATATCCACTCCTTGCAGACATGCCTCACGTAGTTATTCTGTATCATGCAGTTATTTGTCTTCTTTATACTATCTGCCAAGTACAGATGGACAGATGGAAATCCACCTGTGACTTCATTCCTCTGGATTTCAAAAGGGGAAATCAAGGAAAATTGTTGGAATTATTCATAAAAAGAAAAGATACGATTTAAAGTAAAAATATTCCCTATTTCTCATTGTACAATCAACTATTTCAACTGCATGAAAAATGCAAAGAGGTGATAGACTAGCAGCATTCGATTAGCTCTAGGCAGGCCCTGCTCTAGTAGTCACTGAATTTAAGGGCAGTATTTCAGCTGGGTGACTTCAAATCAAGCGTTGAATACCTCTCCCCTCATTGAGCCACCTCAGCATACACCTGTACTCAGCATGTTTGTACACAGGAAAACATTGTCCATGCAGTGAACAACATGCTAACATTTTAGAATAAAATAGGATATAATATTTCAATTGAAAAGGACCTAGAAGGATCCTCTTGTGCAACTTCCTGACCAATTCCGGGCTCACCAAATTAAAGCCTTTTGTTAGGGGCCATGTCCCAATGTCTCTTAAATATTGACAGCTTTGGGGCATCAACCACCTCCCCAGGAAAGGAAGCCTGTTCCAGTGTTTGACCATCCTCTTGGTAAAGAAATGGTTCCTAAGGGTAGTATTATGTGGGTTACCTTAAAATATCCCATATTCTCGACAGATTACTTGACTTTTCCCTGTTTCAATTTTCTCTTCCTGTCCTCCTAAAAAGTCTCTTGAGTACAGACTAAACATTAATCAGTCCTGAAGCTTCTTGTGACTAGGCTAATTCAGGATAATCTAGCAAAGAGATTCCATTTTCTAGCCCCGCTCTCGCATGTGCAAAGCATTCCCCATTGCTTTAAAAATCCAGCATTGACATAGGCACTCTGACTGAAGGAAACCAGAGTCATCAATTTCTCCAGGTCAGTCATCAGGTATCTTGAATCCAATTTTGAACTATTTTCCATTCCCCTGCTCTACATGCAATAATTACAAATGCTAATAAATAGCATGACCTTTAAACAGCCAAACTTAAACATTACTCAGCTTGAGCCTTTCTTTCCTTGCTCCCAAACCTCAGCTCATTGATTTTTAAAGCATATAAAATAAATTAAATCTTGTGAGGTTAATGCAAGATGCAGAAGAAATTGGCTCAGTTGCAGGAGCACTCACAGCCTCTTCTTCATGCTGTCAGTAAAGGCAATTTGATTCTAGTGCAAAGGACGTGTTCTCGTGTCCTGGATCCCCACAGGTCCCCTCTGTTCTGGCCACCAGTGGTGCACCTGCTGTCTCTGCATTTCCACCAGGCTGGAGAGGTTTTTGGTGATGTGGAAAATCTAGTGGCTTCCCCACACACCAGCTATTCCTTTAGGGCATTGACCTTCAAGCCAGATTATCAAATTAGGAGTTTTCTCCCAACTAGGCGTGATCCCGTTGTTATCTGTATGGGATAGGAGTGCCTGAAATGACCAGCAGAAAGCTGTGTGTGCCCTACCTGGAACTGCCTGTGGCTGGAGCCCTCATTCGAGATGTAGAAGACGAGGGTAGAAGTCCTTATTCTAGCTCCCACTCCACAGACTAATGTGAGCCAGGGTTTCAACATGAATCTTTTTTCTCACCCAGTGAACATTTAATTAATTTACAGATTCGCACATTTGCAAGAATAAAGGTGGTTAGTGAGGGCATTCCTCTGAGACATGGGATCAATCAACCAGAACAGGGATTTTAACCTGTATTTCCTGTGTGATTTAAAAACTAGGATGCTGATTGATCTCAGCAGCATTCTCCATTCTTTAACAAACCCCTCTTAAACATGTCTCAGAATTGATTCTTCAGTGCCTAAATAGCCTGGGAATTAGCCATTACAAAACTGCAATTAGGTTTTGACAAGGCCATTTAAAACTAACCTCCGCTGAGAGCAGAGAGAAGGTAAAATGAGAAGAAAACAATGATGCCCCAGTGCTTCAATCAGGTTTAGTTTTAGCTCTGAAAGCTAAATGAATTTGCAGCATGAAGGCTCAAACTGTTGCCCCTAAATTTCTCTTTTAAGCAATCCTTGTTTCCTACTTCTTTCTCTCTAAATTGGCTCCTGTATTTCACTCCATTGTGTCTATTTCCACAGGTGAGAGTTTGTTATCCTAAAATATCGTTCAAAATTGATGCCATAACTAAATATTAATACAAGGAACTTCTAAAAATTGTCACAGGAGCTTTGGTTGGGTATGACTGTCAGTTTTGTGTATTACATAAACAACTGGCCTTCTCTTCTCTGTCATTGCTCTTCTGACTCCATGCTGGAATCAGATGTCACTTATACCACTTCCCATGAGTATTTCAACTATGATTCAAAACCTCTTTGGCACCCATGTCAGGAAATTTTCAAGCGAATTCCATGGAACCCAGCATAAATTACATTCTGTTCCACTTTACTGCAGTTTCCCAAGATTTTTCAGTCTCTAGGAACTAGGACCTGTATTAATAGGTAATAGAATGTGCGTCTTTAGTTTGCATCATTTTCCTGTGTTCATGTTTAACAAAGTTTCAAAGTTTTGCCTGATAAAGACAGAAGTTTTCTTTTGCCTTTGTTAGTCCTCTTGAAATCAGAATGAACAGTTGTTCACTCCTAACACATTTTGTTCCTTCATTGTGATTACCTTTTTTCTTTTCAAAAAACATATTCCTTATTTTACAGCCCCAAACTGGGCAGACGAGACTGTAACTTGTCTGGATTAATCCTTTCCTGCAGTCCCAGTGGGGTGCTACCCAGTCATTCACTACTATAAATGCGGGGCTGTTCTGCAATCAGTTATTAAAAGAGCTTATTAGCCCTCTGAGGTGTTTTTGATAGGGCTGCAGAGCACTGGTACAACAGAGGGAAGTCCTTGGAGCGGCAGAGATGATAAAAAAAGTTGTTCAGATCTTCTCCAAGACTTTGCAGGTACAAGAGCCTGAACACTCAGCTGTACTGAAGGAGACACAGGGAGAGTCTGAGCTTGTCTGGTTGGGAAATGGACACTCTCACAATGACCAAGGCTGGAAGCTTCTGACTTGAGCACCATGACATTGGAACCCCAACAGACTGAAGAAATGGGCTGACACAGCATTGGGAGCCACTCAGGGGAGGGGATCACTCCTCTCTGCTCAGCAGTGGTGAGAAACGTCTGGATACTACGTCCAGCCCTGGGCTCCCCAGTAAAAAAGAGACATGACAAACTGGAGTGAGTGCCACACAGGCCCATGAGGATCATTACAGGAGTGGAGCACTTGCCACGTGATGTGAGACTGAGAGGCAGAACTGTTCAGCCTGGAGAAGAGAATGCTCACCGGAGAAGTCATACCTGATGGGGGAGTAAAGGAGACAAAGTCAAGTTATTCTTGGTGGTGCTCAGTGAGAGGAGAAGAGGCAAAGGGCAAAAATTGAAATGCAGAATATTCCACATAAGAGTAAGGAAAAGTATTCTACTGTGAGAATGACTGAGCACTGGAGCAAGTGGCCCAGAAAGGTTGTGGAGTCTCCATCCTTGGAGGCTTGACTGGACACAGCCCTGAGAAATCCATTCTAGCTGGCGCTGCTTTGAGCAGGGAGATTGGACTAGATGTTCTCCAGAGCTGCCATCCAGCCTCAGCTGTCTTGAGAAAAACTGTCTCTTGCCAAACATCTCAGAGCTGTTGAGAATGCTGATACACCAGTTTACTCTCCTGCTGAGCATTCCAGACTGGTCAGAGCCCAGGAAAACAGAACACATTTAAGCAGCATTTTAGAAACCGGCCTCTAATTCATGGCACTTATTTATGACTCACCTTAGGGTACTGTAGGGTTGCAAGCACAATGGAAACTGTAAAAGTTTTCAAGTTTTAAAACTATTTTCTTTTAATAAATTCTGCTTATGTGGCACTATAAGTACTAGTTTGTTTTGCAGGAGGCTGTTTGCATGCTGTGTATGACTGCCTGCAGCATCCCTAGGTGAAGAGCCTCTGAAATTCAGAGACATGCAAATGACTCTGAGGATGCAGTAGCCTGCCTAAGAATGCAGGAATCACAGATTGCTACCCTGGGCAGTTAACAATGAATTTTGACACATGAGGAGGGTTATCAGGCAGAATAAGAAGTGCTAGGTTGAGAGACCACCCCATCCTATAACAATGAAAAATTTATTGTTGTCGTCAGCCACCAGGAGATAATAGGGAACTAAAGTTGTGTAAGATTTGTAGATGATGCCAGTCACAGCCCTTTTCTTTCTCATTTTTGTGATGAAAAACATCTAAAGAATTTCAAGATACATTCATATATTTGACTATCACAGTCATCCTAATTAGTTTTCAGGGCAATCTTTTCCTGCATAACCTTTAGAAGCAGCACCTTAAGATCTTTATCCCACATCTAATTGATACCTTGAGTCTTTATAGCATCCTGAGTTATGCTCAGACACATATATAAATATGGACTGAATTTTAGCTCATGCAGAAGAGAAAAATGCTTTTTCAATCCATCACATTTCTACTGTGCAATAGAACTGTGCTTAATTTATTATAGTTCAACCAACTTATACAAAAAAAGTCCCATATTATTAAAGAAACTTTACAATAAACACAGACATAAAAGGTTTTTCATCCTGAAAAAAGTCTCTTACCATAACCTCTGTAAGCACCTGGCTCCATAAGGGATACCAGAATGTTTAGAGATGAACAAGATGCATATTTACAGAGTAGGAAGGATTAATTCAAATATTTCAGGTTTTACAGACTTTCAGCAAATTAATTCCTGCTGATCCATCCTCAAGTTAGATATCTCAGAAGCTGCAGCATCACTGGTTTGCATATCCTCAATAAAACTAAGAATCTTGACATTTTCATTAGAGTTACTGTCTGCCGAAATCAAGCAGAACACCAACTTCACTAGACACAGACCTACAAGGTCTGGGAAGGTGCCTTTCACAGAAATCTTGGGAATTTTATGTTTCTTTTCAAATTCAGCCTTCCAAAAAACAACATTTCTTGTAATGCATAAGCACTGCTTTCTGACAAGCACAAATACTTGACTTCGCAGTGCACTGAACAGAGATCCTGTCCAGAAATCATTACCAGGAAACTGCATTTAGTTCCCACTGATGCCAGGATTTTTGTCTGCGTCTAAAACTCAGCATTAAGTTAGGAAAAATATAACATCACTAAATCCAAATTAATACATCTGTATAAGAACTATACTAACAATATATCTTGCAACCACAGACATTTTAGGGGAAAAGTGTCTCGGAGATACAGCTTATCAGGTAGCTCCCAGCCCTGGGATCCAAAACACAAAAGCCTAATTTCTAGTTGTAGGAATTGCTACTTTGTGCCTCTGTTTTCCCACCAGTAAGACAGGATAATGAGCTGTTCCTCCTTTATAAAACATTTTAAGATCTACTGGGGTTCCACTGATTAAGAAACAAAGATATTTGGGTTTGTTATTATTTAAAATAATGAAAATTAATAAGACATTGAATTAATGTGAATTTTCCCAACCTCCCTACATGGATTTCATGCTTATTACATAAGGCCTCTACAGAATTACTTAATAATGTCATGCATAAACAATATATTCTTACTATGTTTTTTAATACAGTCAATAAATACAAACTATGTGAAAAAACACACTGATGGAAATCTGTGCTTAAACTGCACAAAATATAATGCTCCTGAAAATACAGAATTGACCACCAGGAGTTACAAATATGCCAAAAACTACTCTGACCTACCCAGCAATCGCATCTCGAAGCATTTCTGTGCACAGACTCCTAGGAATTATATTGCCTATCACTAATTACAATTTGCTGAGGTATAATTCTGCTTGGAGCTGCTCTAAATTTGGTATGGCCAGCATCCCCGCTAGGAGCAAGCCCAGAAGCTGCTCCCTGGTTGTTCCTCCCATTTTTCCTGTGCATATCCACCTTCTGACCCATAAATTCACATCCTCAAGAAGCTGGCGGGGGGAAAAACATTTTTTTATGAGTTGGCTCACATTTATTTGTTCTAGGAAAGAGGGCATGGAGCAGTTTGGCCCACCTGAATTCAGTGTCCGTTTTTCAAGTGCAGCCCATCCTTGCATAAATCTCTTTATCACCACTCCAGCTCCCTCTTTATCTTTCAACTATTGCTGTGCACCTCTGCTCAGAGCTCTGCATGACAACTTTTATGTCTCTTTCCTCAGAAAGACCTTGAAAATTCTGGGTCCATCAGCCTATCAGAAGCTTAGCCTATTTTTACTAATGTGCATTACCTGATGGTGCCCAATTATACATTAATAGTCCCTTATGAGGGCTCTTATCAAAAAGTCTTTTGAAAATCCAAGTATGCTGCTTCCACCAGGTCCCCTACATTAACACAGAAAAGAGCTCAAACAAGGTAGAGAAGCACAATTTTTTCTTAGAGAAGCAGTGCTGCTTTGATCCTGAGAAGCTATACTTATCCAAGCATTGTGCAATTCTATCCCTAATTGAACCCTCAATCGGGTTCCCTGCTATCATAATAAAGTTTACTGATCTGTAAAGCCTCAGATGCCCAGAGCCTCATTTTGAAGATAAGCATCATGCTAATGAGTTTTAAGGTTTCAGGCTCCCTTGCTGCAAAGACAGTAATATATCCTTGTCAATGTTGCTCCTCTTTAATGCTTTGTTTGTTTTTAAATCCTTGGATGAGTATCAGTCAGTCCTTGTGATTTACTGCTCCAGGGTTTCACAAGCTGTACCAGAGATTCAGTCTATTAACGGCTACAATGTGAATTTAAATAAAAGTGCCCTTTAAATAGGATTTTCCCCATGTTCCACCATAAAGATTGATGCACAAGTGTGCTTTAATTCCTCTGCTTATTCCTATTACAGCTGAGAGAACAGAAAAAAAATCATAGGAGTGGAACTTTACTTAAAAATACTTTTTTCAATGTACCACTGTCGTAGCACATTACAAAACTCACTGTGAGAGTTTGCTTAGCAGGACTAAAGCCAGCAACACAGAACCATCCAGGCAGTTCTCAACACTTTGTTCCATCAGGGATAAAATGATCAATTTGTCTGAATCCCCTCAGCAAGTGCCTCCCCTCTTCTGAGTGTAAGAAAAGCCCAAGGCAACTTCTAATTTAGGTGCATCAACCGAATTCCTTAAAGAAAGAGGAGTATGGGAAATAAAAAAAACTCTCCAGAGTTTAACTTGGAGTTTCTCAGTCTGTGTCTGCTCCAAAGAGCATCTTTGTCTTCTGTAAGAGCCTACTGCTTTCCACTCACTGTGGACCTGCCCAATGCATCAGTTATATCAAATCCCTAAAATACACATTCCTGTATATTTCAGAAAACTCAATGTCTATGTCCCAATATTCTGGATAAACAGTCTCCTCATGTTTCCAAACGCTGATTTTTATTTATTTTTTTTTTTCGTGGGAGACTCTTATAATGTTGTTCAAATGTCATTATTTTTAAGCACACCTCAGTTTGTAACTTTGTAAATATGAGTGGAAAGAGTGACAATGCTTTTGAACACTAAGTGGAAGAAAGACATACTCCTTTGTGCATAAACAAAAATAAAAATTCTGTTGACTTTCTCTTTGAAGACCTCTGGACATTCATACCTAGGAGGGAGGATGAGAAAAAATAAGGAGAGGGAGAGAACTGACTGGAGATGGTAATCCAGGCAGGTGCTTTTTCCTGTCTTAGGAAATATTTACTCAAAAAAGGAGGATAAGACTTTGAGAAGTTATAATTTTCGCATGGTCAGGAAGGACGTTGCTTGATTTTTTTTTGCATAATTGCCAAGAAGGCTTGGATGCAGCCAGTCCTCAAGCTAAGGATCCAGACTGCTGAACCCAGATACCGAGTATACAGGCTGGATGTATCCTGGCCATGGATCAAAGTTGTGCGGTGGTAGCAAATGTTATTTGTCATGCCAATACCTCCCAACATCTGCAACCGAGGGCAGATGCACTCTGAATGCAAGGGGATGGACTCCCAGCACTGTCACCCTGAGAAAGCAGAGCAGCAGGTGGCACAGCCACAGCTCTCCAGTCACCCACTAAGCAAAACCTGCCCAGACCAGACATTTCAGAGCCACTAATGGTCCATTCTCCATTTTCTGGCTGGGTTAGCTTGCAGCACTGGGGCACTGATCTGTGTTCGTGCTGTGTCAGCTGAGATCAGGCACAGCTCTGATCAGTGCAAATTAACTAGAGGTGCTCAAAATGTTTTGGCATGAGGACAGTTTATCCAAGTCAAAATAATGCATAGGTGGCTTTAATGATCTTTATCTTGAGGTGAAACAGAACCTCGTGGTAAGGGCACAAGCACAGCAGAGCAGCAGGAGGGTCCAGGCCCCACTCTGCCAGACTCAGGGCAATCATACACACATGACAGCCTTTGCTTTGAAGCAGGAGGCTGGGCAGGGCCACCAGCCTGAGCCTCTGCTGACACTGGCACAGGATGAATCTGCAGAGCAGAACAGCTAGAGCTGAGGGACCAAGGCCCAAATTAAAGGTTTTTTCCAGGGTTAATGCCAGTCTGGTTTGCTGGACTGAATGTCTATCAGCAGGTTGGAAAGCATCAAGTGTCTTCCAAAGCACATCCTTTAGCTAAGTTTCACCCAAAATGAACTCATTCAATGAGGATGATAAAGACTTCAATTTATCTCTGACCAAAATTGAAACATTAATGCGGATGTACCCAGAGTCTCCAACAAATCAAGCTTTTGGTCTGGCCAGTAAGTATTTTTATTGCTCCAATTTTGCTGTAAAATTCAGAGTTTCCAATTTAGTGTAGATCAGAAATGAATTAAAAATGTCAAAAGGCTTTCTGCAACAGAGTTGTTGGCAAGTGAGTAGCTCTGCTCAGAACACCATGATATTGCACACCATGAAGAAAAAATATTGTGCTGCCTCTCAAGCTGGCATGGGGAGTCATTGACATATTTGGTGGTGACATTGCTCTTGAGGTTTGCTTACCTGTGAATTAATAAAGGATTTAAATTTAAGACAGTAGAAAATATTAATCCCTCCACATGTAAATAAATAGTTTAATTAATGCACCCATTTGTGGGGCTGGATTTGTGGGAGCTGAGGAGATGCCTCTGTCTCTGCATGTTCACATACTTTAGGGCTCAGCATGACAGCACTGCTCTCACTCCAGGAAAGCTGCTGTCCTGCTGCTGCTACGGCCAGCAGCAGCTCTGCGGGTCGTGTTCACAGAAACAGCCTGTCAATACCCAGAGCTAATTCCTCAGCAGGATGTCAGCGAGAAAATAGGAGACTCGGACTGGTCTCTGAATTCTGAAAAGAAATTCTGAAAGTACAATACAGCTCTATTCAGGCTGATTTTTTTCCTGGGGACAGGTTTCTGTAGAGCCCATCAAACCAGCAAACCCACCATTCTGTGCGGCGGCACTCAAGCCCCAGGACACCCATCAGAAAATGTAGAACCTGCCTGCAGCTTCCAAAGACTTTTGCAGTTATCTCCAGCCTTAGATTCCCTCCCTCCAACCCCTAACACACTGCAATGAGCCGATTCAGAAGGAAGGTTGGTTCTCTGGAAATTACCATAATGGATGTTTGTTCAAACCAGAAAATGAAATCTTGGGAGGCTCAGCCAGGGAAGAGTTGCTTAAGTTAGCAAACAAAATGTAAGAACAAGGCAATGAACATATTTAAGTGTGAAATTAGAAATCTGTAATCTGAACAGGACTAAATTTGAGGAGTCAGAGAAGCTAAATACCCACCAGAACCCACAGATCCTAACACCCTTCTGAAAGGCAGCAGGTGCAGGGTGCCCTCAAGCAGAGCAGCAGATCAAAGGGGCCATCCTGTCTGTTCGCCAGCCTGGCTCTCACTGTGAGCACCGGGGCTCCCTTTCACAGCCATTGCTGACAGGTAATGTGCCCTCCAGTCCTGCAAAGGCTTTGCTCACTCAGGATGTTATGTGCTTTGGCAGTTTGTCAGAGGAAAGAGTATTCTAAAACTATCGGATGCTTCCAAAAAATACAGTACATGTTTCTTTTCACAAACTCTCAGGCTAATTCATGCCTCAAGTAACAGCTATTCAAGTGTCCTCTAAATGTGAATGGGATTGAGAATTTTATTTTTATCACTACAGAGCACTAGGCATTTTATTAAACATTGGCCAAGCTGTCTGCAACGCAAAACTTTCCCCAGCAGAAATACAACACAAAGTACAAACCCTTGGGTCTACCTGTAGCTTTATGAGAATCTGAATAAAACATGGAGAATCTACTGAAGAAACTAAAATATTTGTGCACCACACAAACTACCTGAAAAAAAAAAAAAAAGAACTCACTTTTCCCTGAAATGCAGTCATTCCTGAAATGCAAGGCTGGAGAAAATATCATGGATACACAACCATGAAGACAAGTCTGTCTGAAACTGGGTAAATATCCTGTGATTACCCAAGTTCCAGCCTAATCAGGTCTAAAGTCTGGATCAGTTAAAAAATATGCAAGGATCTTTGATTTTGATAAAATATAGTGAAGTTATTGATCCTATTTCTTACTTGAAGAATTGGCTAGCAGCCCTCAAACCTCATGATGATGCATTGATTTAGTGCTTAGTGTGGTTGAAAAAATGTGAGATGCAATAGATAAACAATTCTGTCTCCTGTCATTAGCATTGGTATCTTGAGAACAAGGACAAATGCTATAAAAGCTGCAGAAGCAGGCAGAAATAGTGACAGAAGCTTCTATCTAGACAGTAATGATAATAACAGCTACTTGAGTCGCTTGGCTACCTTGAAAATTGTGCTGCCACATCTTCACTGCTGCCGAGCCAGCTATATTGGGTATATCTGTCTTTACTGTAGTCACACATCTTGTTACAATACATTTGGGAGTCTCCAAGTCAAATATTGAGGGCTTTTGCTTAAAATGTGAAATCTGCTGCTTGAAGTACAAATGACACCTTAGAAAGAGAAGGCCAAGTAAGAAATCAGTCAGCATTCCTGGAAAAAACAGAGACAAATCTGTAATGTGTTCCCAGCATGGCTGTGACAATGGTGCACAGGAGGTCCCAGGGGCATCAGTCCCACGGACTGCACGAGACTGCCCAAGAGCCACCTGTGCCACAGCTGGCACGGCTCTTAGAAATTACTCACTTGGTTTTGCTACAACAGAAAATAAAACTTTGGAATTTCCTCGGACAACTTATGCTGCTTTTTACACAGCTGAACAGCACTAGGTAGTTCACTACAGGATTTCCACTGAGACACCACCAAGGCTGTGATCTACAATCAGTATTATTGATTGTTGCCTGGTTTCTGACCTGTGTCTAGGGTCCACAGAACGAAGAAAGACCTGGTGGGAAAATGCTGTCATAAAAAGCCTATCCTTTGTAAGTATTGCCAAAAGCAATTGATCCAAAAGCAGCAAAGATTTTCCTGTACTTGTTTTCTTGCCACCCCGCTGCAGATAACCCGAAGCTCAGATGACTCATGGCTGTCACAAATATCTGGAGGCACATGTCAAGGCTGTGGGGCTCCTGCAGCCTTGGGGACTCATTTCAAGGTTCAAGTCCTTGGTTTATGTATCTAATACTAAGCAGAATCTCAAGAAAGACTGTGTTTTATCCCTGCAGCTGCCTCAAGGTTAGGACACGCCTGCCATATGGTAGATGGAAGACCCATCCAAGTATTTTGAGTACCATTTAATTGCTTTTAATCAGCAACCAGAAGCCAGCATCAAAGGGCCTTCCTTTGAAACTGAATACTCTGAAATCTCAAATAATTTTCTGCCCAGACCGAGGTGTAAGACTGCAGAGCTAGAAATTGGGCTTTCATCTAAATTCACTTACCTGGCACCATGCAAGTCTAAGCAGTTGGGTTTTCTCTCAAGGTGACTGTGCAGAGGGATCCTGATGAAGCTGTAACAGTATTCACTGGCACAGAAGTTAGAGATGTGTCAGCCATTAATACTGCTTAAACCTCAGATTTACAGAAGGATTTTCTTCTATGTGCTTCAGTGCCAGAATTCACTGGATTCTTGTGTAACTGATTACAGTAGGAGTTGCTGACACTTCTATTAGACAGATAAGGACAATTGAAACTTTTCTGTACTATTTCTAAGTCAAAAATACCTTAAGATGTGTACTGCCCACCTACATAGAAGGTGAGATTTTATTTTTGAAAGGACTGCAGACTGACAATCACCTCCCAAGGGGTAGTCATACAGCCTCATAAAGGATGCAGCTCCTTGTGAAGTTTCAGGGATGGCATTAACTGCTAACAGGAGTCATCCCAAACTCCAGATATTGCCAGCTGCCAGAGCCTTTCACTTCACTTTTGAAAAAACAGCCGCAGTGTCATTTTGCAGAAAGAGAAAAACTACGTCCATGAGGAAACTTGCTCAGACACAGTTTGCCATCATGTCTGTGTGGCTGTAAAGCACAGATCATCTGGAGCAGCAATTAAAGTTGGAGAGGAGGAAGAGGTCAGTGGACCAGTCAATAATCAGAGCACCTTTTCCCCACAGCTGGCACCCAACCCCTCTGCAGCTTGTTGCTTAATTAAGGTTTGGAGTTTTCTGCGGTGCACTTCTGCCATCTAGAGGCTTTCTTGTCATGCTGAAAATCTCTTCCAGGAGGGATTTTGTTCCCTTCTGTATCCCAAACATTTCTAATCGGGTATCAAATCTCTGATTAAAGGATGGCAAGGCTAAGACTAATATCATATATGACTAAAATAGAATTAAGAATAGGTTGGAAATACGAAAGAGGTTTCTTTTGAATCACAGCTTTGGTGGACTGCAGATTTTATCACATAGTTATATTTCATAATAATCCCTCTGAAATAAAACATTTTGACGCAGAGGGGATAATACAGAAGACCTAAATCAAAATCTAAGATAAATCATTCTAAAAACTCCCGTGCAAGACACCGCTATTTTTAATGGTCTCTGAGTCTGGAAAAGCTTTATGTTTATCACCCACAAAATAATTCAACTTATAATGAAGGTTGATCCATGATTAATACAAATCTTTTACAAACTGCATTGCTGAGATACTGCAGTTAAACATCCCTAAGCACATAAAAGTAAGGGGATTTACATAACGAATCCCTCCACTCACCCCATCACACAACAACCCACCCCACATGGTTAAATCAGACCCCCAAGGCATACTTAGAACATCTTTTAAATCCCCAGCTATTGATGCCAGCAGGAAGACAGTCCCACTAGCTCAGCTGCATACTATGCTGTAAGCTTTGAGCACCTCTGCTATGTGAAGCTCTCCTATTTAAAAGCCAGGGTCTTTTCTTCCTCTCTCGTTAAGAGCTACCCACTGCTCCATTAGGAGAGAGAATATAGAGGAGAAAACAGAACGGGAGAGGCAAGCGTGGCAGCGTGAAAGCCCCAAGGCGAGGTGCAAATCAGGATTTAGGATACGTGTTTTCACTTCGATGTGAGGGCTGCCTCAAGGTTGCCTTTAACACCGCTCAGCACTGCTTTAATGGCAAATGGGAAAGCTGAGCTCCAGGGCCAGCTGAGGGCTGTCCTGGGTGGTGTTTGTACTCGGAGCCAAGTTCGTCTGGCAGCAGGTTGTCAAGTGTACAGAGAGCTTGTGTTCAGGCTGTGCACGAAGCAGTCTGAAGGCAAGTGGACCACAAGGCAGAATGCTCCTAATTGCTCTTGTGCACCCATCAAATCCATCCCCCCATCAACTGCAATGCAGTGTACTCACTCAAATGTCAGCCTCCTCAGCCTAAAATAAAACCCCAAAATTCGTGTTCAAGAGCTGCCTGAAAGTTCACCAGAAAGATCTGGATCTGCCTGCAGTGTCTGGAAACCTCCTGCTTCTCCTGAAGCCCTGCTTGAACACTGAAGCTGCTGTGGATCTGGGTCCAAGTGCCCTCAGCAACCACAGCCGATAGCCATGTTTGGCAAATATCTAACACACAACAACAGGATCAGCCTGCAAACAATGTATGGCTGCAGGGTTTTTTCTTGATAGAAGAGGTGGAGGAGATTGTTTGAGTTTTCAACATAGTGTTGGTTTGATGTAAACTGCATAGTGCAAGGTGAAGGCTTGAGACAGTGTCCACCCATTGTACACCTTCCTGGGGACAGGCTCTGAGCATTGAAGAACAAAGCACTCAGCACCTGCACTTTGAAAGTGAGCTCTGTTCTGCTTTTGATAGAAGAAAAACCCATGTTTGCTCTCAGCTGTAAATTCTGGGTCCTGGACACCAGTGTGCCTCCTCACATGGGTCTGAGGGGAAGATTTCAGTAACATCCCTGTGTTACAGATTCCTGCTAGCTTGTTCTGTATTCCTCCCTGCTCTGCTGGCATCCCTTTCAATAAATTTTCAGTAACTGTACAGGATTTATATACCTTAAACCGAACATTGTCTTCGACTCTGAAAGGTACATATGTCCCAAATAATCCCTTACTATTCAGGACATGTTGATCTAGATGACGACTTTGGTGACTGGAAGGAGTACTCTGAGCCTTTTGCCTATTTTTGCCGCCCAAGAAACCAGATACAGTCATCAGGCATAAGCAGTGCCCTAATGCTGGAAAGAGCTCAAAAGAAAACATGGGAGGAGAAAAGGAGCACAAGGGTGTCAGAGTCTGAATTACTGGAACTCTTATGCCTCTGCTTTCATCGTATGCCAGTCCCAAGCCAGCTCACATTTGTGAAGAAGCACAAGTGCCAGAGAAAGATCTCGCTGGTTTTTGTGTGATAGTGGAGGCCAGGGAAGGCTTTACCAGCACAAAGTGCATCTGTTCCAGCAGGCACGAGGAATGGAGTCCCTCAGATTTGTCTCTTTTGAAGACAGCAGGGACTACTCCAGTGAGTGGTTAAGCTCATCTACTTCATCGGCTTTTAAAGGATTTGCTGTGGCATGGGGCTGCCTCCCAGTGATCAGGTGTGACCCCACCAAGTGCTTTAAAGTTTTAGGAAAAATTGACTTGCATCTCAACCAGTTAAGCACTTCAGTTCTTCTGCCAAGCAGGAATCCCACTACTGGTGTCCCGGGAATAAAAGCTGTAAACAAGCAGTAGAAACATCCTGCAGAGTAACCTTTTTGTTCAGTGCTCACAGAGTGGCTAACACAGTGGGATAGCAGCAACACAAATCATCATTATTATCATCCTGAAAGATGGAGGGAAAAATACCTAAAGGAACAAAATTGAAAAGAGAAGCACACTTTCCAGGTCAGCTTTTAAACTAGAGACTCTGCTCAAGTAAGTTGTGATTTAACTGTGGGAAGTTTTTATCCGCTGTGTGTTATAAAATACAGAGCAAGATGTGACTAAATAGATATAACTCAAATACAAACTTCTCCAGGGAAGCAGGAGAAAGGCACTGTGCGAGAAACAGCAGCTGAAGACAGCGTATTAAATTTCAAGACCTATATTCTGGGGTTTTAAGCATTAATTTATGGAATTACACTATTATCACCAGTATTGATTTGAAATTACTAATTTCCTGGAAGTGATTGATTGGTGACAATGAAATAATTCAATATGACAATAATAAAAATATTGAACATTTTAAAATAGTGAAATCTAAGTCTTTGGACTCCTTTTAGATATACACATAAACTCTGCCTGTCATCTGTGCAAGCAGCAATGACAAAACTCTGCTGGAAGGTCCTTCCTTCTCTGAGTTCAGTCAAGTTTTAATTGCTCTCCCTGTGTGATGGTTTCAGCTGGAGTAGAGTTAATTTTCTTTACATTGGCTAGCATGGGCTGTGTTTTGGATTTGTGGACAGGAGACCCAAAATGACCAGAGGGAAATTCCCAACCATATGACATCATGTTCAGGATATATGGGGGGAAGAAGGAGACATTTGGAGTGAGGATGTTTGTCTTCCCAAGTCACTGTTACATATGTGATGGGGCCCCGCTTTCTTGGAGATGGCTGAACACCTGCCTGCCCCTGGGAAGCAGTGAATTAATTCTTTGTTTTGCTTTGCTTGTGTGCTCAGGTTTTGCTTTCCCTATTAAACTCTTTTTATCTCAACCCACGTGTGTTCTGGCTTTTACCCTTCTGATTCCCTCCCCACTCCCACTGGTGGGGAAGTGAGTGAGTGGATGCCTGGAGCTTGGCTGCTGGCTGGGGTTAAACCACACTGCCTTGTGAATTTCAGTCCTCTTGAAACGCCATGTTCCTAGCCAGTCCCTTAGGATGGGTTGCCCTTCCTGGTGTCTTCCTCTGATTTGCTCCATACTGTACCATTTTTAGTTGTATGAAACAAAAACTCCACCATGCATGGCCATTTCTCATCACTGTCATGATGGTAGCTTAGGTCAGGCAGCGTGAGATGCCTATACCTACATCCTACAACCTTCCTGACATTAAGTCTTGGCATCTACTGATGGTCATCTGAGGTCTCATCTAAGGTAAAGTAGATGCTGGGTGCCCACCAAAGCTACTCTATCATGCTCCTCCTCAGCTGGGCAGGGGAGAAAAAATACAACTAAAGGCTTTTGGCTCCAGATAAGGACAGGGTTCTCCAAAGGGTCACAAGTCCCACCAGGAACCTGCTCCAGCATGGACTTCCCATGGACTCACAGCCTCCTCTCAATATCCCTCTGTCCCAGTGTGGGGCCATCCAGGGGCTGCAGGTGGATTTCTGCTCCGCTGTGGACCTGCATGGGCTGCAGGGGCACAGCTGCCTGAACAGGGTCTTCACACGGGCTGTGGGGGAATCTCTTTCCAGCACCCGGAACACCTCCTGCCCCTCCCTCCCCCCTGACACTGGTGTCTGCCCGGCTGTTGCTCTCACATATTCTCACTCGTCTCTCTACTGCTGTTTTTTCCCTTTCTTGAATACATTATCACTGTCACCAATGGCTCAGCCTTGGCTAGAGGCAGGTCTGCCTCGGAGCCAGCTGGTGTTGGCTCTGTTGGACGTGGGAGAAGCTTCCAGCAGCTTCTCACAGAAGCCATCCCAGTAGTACCCACCTGCTACCAAAACACACAAGCCCAATACAGTACCTTGTGTTTCACACCAGGCCCTCCCTGGAACAGTGTCGCAGGTATAGAGAGGATTTGAACATTTGGGGGTGATTGGCCTCTGGGGTAAAGCACTGCCAGCACAGGAGGTAGAACAAAGCTCATATCAAATAGAGTGCTGCAAAGAATGGTGAGTTTTGTTCAGTACCACTGCTGGTTTTTTACATTCCTCATCTCAGACCCAGTTCTTACTCCCGGGTTTGAAATTGGAGGTCCACGGAAAAGGCCAAGAGCATCGCTCTCCATGTGGCTGGTGCCATGGGTTGATCCATATTCAACAGCCAAAGCAGATATTATGATTTAAATGAACCTTGTGATGAGGAACAAATTACACCAGAAAATATATTACAGGTCTTGCTCTTACACTTGATGAACTGTATGTCTATTGATTTAAAAATATATTTTTCTTTCTTATTGTCACTTAAATGTATGGGATAGTAACTGATTCATGAAGCAGTAGGTATTGTTTCTTTTAACTCTGATGATAATTACTTTTATTTAATGAATAAGGTCCAGGTTCAATAAAAGACCCATCTGGCTTCATATAATAAATTGATTTTATGGGGCTGCTATGAAGTGGAAGCCAGAGAGAGTTTTTATTGAGCCTAGGCCCAAACACAATATATCACAACTCTCATTTTCAGCTTATTTCATCTATTAATAAAACTCCATTTAATATCCTTGGATATTTTTCAAAAGGTTTGTCCTTTATCCTCTTTGTCATAATTAGCACAGAGGGTAATTAGTTTTTACATAGGCGCTTTCCTTCATCTAGATAAAAGTCATCTAAATTGTTTTCATTTGCTTATGGAAATGAGAACACCACGTTTTTATTTCTCCTTCAATTGCTCCCTGGCGATTACCTTAATTGGAATTACTATTTCTATACCACTGTTGTGGAGTTTAACCCTTCAGGAACTGTCATGGTGCACAAGGAGCCCGGAGCCTTTGGTGAATGGCAAATGAACTGGTCCTTCATGGACCTAAACCTTCAGCTGCCATGGCAAATACCCATGGCAAGATTTTGGAGGTCACAGGAGCTCTGTGACTGTGGGGTAGCCTCCAGGGAGGGAGCACAGCTCTGCAGCCCTGTGCACTGCCCATGGGAGGCAGCTGGGGTAACTTCCACGCTGTGGTGCCCACACTGGTGTCCCTGGATTGTTCTCCTGACTCCAACAAGGGAAATCACAGGCTCTGAGGAACAGCCATTGCTCTGCCTGCTTCAAATCCATTGCCATAGAAACTGCAGCCTTCAGGATGCCCCAACTCACAGCACTGCATCTGTAAACAGAGCAAGAGGAGAAGGTGAGGTGAGGCAGCAAAAGCTTTAGACAGCAAAGGCTCGGCTCCACCATGGGGCTCCATTTGCATTCAAGGGACTTTCAAGGGACCTGTCTGCATTGCTGCTGAAACACTCTCGGTTTGTTTGTTTGCTCAGGAAGATTGTTGTAAAAATAAAAAAAAACATATACATATATACCTCCAATTCACAGATTTTGATATAGTTTCACATGTAATATAGTGTCACACAGAACGCTATTTGTATTTAATAAATATCTACTTTCTACAATGTCCTTCATTTGAGACAATATTTGCATGGAAATATACAGTAAAATAAATTAATATTGAATTATACATTGCAATAAAATTATTACAAAATATGATTATTTATTTAGTAACAAGAATATTTAAATTTGCATTCCAGTTTCTGAATCAAATGGGCTAAAAGGAATTCAGGACCCAAATTTATTCCTATGTCTTTCTTTTGATATGAAATGAAAATTTCAATTTTATCAAAAATAATGTAAAAATTTTTCAGATTTCAAAAACATTTTTCTTTTATTATGACAATTTTTAATTCATTAGTAATATTTCAGGGACACCAGATCCTTAGATTGTTGTTAGTACAATTTTGCTGCTCCTGTGTGTTAATCTGCATGGCATTCTGCAAACCGTGATATCAGAGGCTCCAAGAGAGCAGAAAAGTATGAGGAAAACAGGAGAGATAAAACTGAAAAATACTGAATAATTTAATTTTTTGCAATCTTTTAAAGAATAATTTGTTTTAAACAACACAAGATATTATGTGTGTGGGATAAATATAATCTGTCATTTCAGAAAATATATTATTTAATCTTAAATGTTTCCAAGACTATTTACTCTCACTCTTAATTTTGAGTGCATTGTCTGAGACTTACCATAATCATATCTTTTGCTTTTTTAATTTTTGAACTCACATGTGATCTGTCAGGGATTTTTAAAGACATGGATGCTTATTCAAGTATTTTGTTTAATTACTAAGGAGCAAGTAATTTTCTGTTCTTTTTGAATAATGCAGACAATAAAATGTTACTTATTACGACTAGATTTAACACCTATTTGACATCTTTATGTGATAGACTCAGTGGTATCTTTTCTTTAATACTAAGGTCGTTAGAAACTCACATGTTGACCCTTCTCATATCAGGAAAAACACTTTCAAAGTTAATGTAGTAAAACCAGGAGTGCAAGAAAAAAAAAAAAGACCTATAAAAATGAGGCACAAAATTAAAAACGTGGGCAAGCACATTTGTTCAGAAATCAGCCCTGGTGTGTACCCAAAGGCATATCTAAGAAAGGAAAAGATTTTCCAGCTGATGGCTACTAATAACCTTTCACTATGGGACAAAGCTAGCTGTGATGCACCTGCTCCATACTTAAAGGTCCAATGAGCAGAAACCAAATTATAAATGATTGAATCCCATAAACTTTGTTGCTGAGGAAGAAGAAAAGACACAGATTTCAAATACTCAGATTTCAAATGTAACACTGAAGGTGAAAAAACTCTTCTAAGCAGGTGAAAACTCAATAAGGAAACCAAATAGATACAAAAATGTGGCATGTGGAATAACAGCTCAGAGTCACCCCTCAGAGCCAAACTTCACTTTGGAGACTTGTCTGCTTATAATTTAAAACAAACAAAACCAAACAAACCTCCAAATCTACCCTGGGTATCAAATATTTAAGCTGTGTAATCACTGGAATATCCTATTCTGGATTCCTGCACACTGCTTCAGGGACCAATTAAAAGCACAACATCTTCATTCCAGTCCTGCAGGTTTCATCCTTTCAGCCACCAGGAGTCAGGGGGTGCCAGCTGCCAAACACACAAAGCCAAATCCTGAATGGGATACCTACGGCAAGAAGCAGGCCAGAGAAGGAGGAAGCAAAAGAAACTTGCTTCCTGCAATTATTCAAACAAGTAAAGCACTTTAATATTCATCTTCCTAACCAGAATAACTAGCAACATTCCTGGCCCTGGCACAGTGCAGTAAGAAATGAGGAAGGCCAACACACAGGGCTAAAAGTGCTTCATCCCCTGTATCCTTGGGTAGGAATGGGTGCACTTGGAGTGATGGTGTGTTTCTGGTGACCAGTTAAAGGACCCAAGGAAATTGAATGCAGTTGCATCAGGCAAAGTCCAGACTGGGCATTAGGAGAAAGTTCACTGGGAGGGTGGTTGGTCACTGGAACAGGCTTCTCAGGAAAAGTGGTTGCAGCATTAAGTCTGTCAGAGTTCAGGGGCTGTCCGGACAATGCTTTCAGTCATATGGTTTAATTTTAGGAAGTACTGTGAGGAATAGGGTGTTGGACTGAATGATACTTATGGGTCCCTTCCAATTTGAGATCTTCTTTGATTCTAGAAGAATCATGGGTGGAAGAGCTGGAGAGACCAGCTTGCTGCCTACTGCACCTGCCTCGAGTCAGAGAATCTGCATATTAGGTACTGTTCCAGATGACAGAAATGGATCATCAGTTGTCAAATATGTCATGTCTCAAACGCATGGGTTACTTCATAACCTTATCTTCAGACAGTTTACTTTCTGATACTTCTAAAAAGTCACAAATTATTTCAATACATGACAAAAATCTATCTTGCCCAAAGCCCATCCAACATCCACTACTTCCATTTATCTTCATGAAACCCCCTTCACACAGCTGCATCTCCGCACACTTCATAACAAAAATCACTTTCCATGTCAGCATCTACTAATGAATCTTCTTTAATTGCTGACAGCAGAATGCGCAACATCAGTTTCTTCTGTGAAGCCAAATCCAGCTCATGTTGCTCATTCTTCAAAGCTGCTAAAGTAAATGGCAAACACAGCAGCCACAATGATTTGGTACATCAAGTTTAAGCTGATGTTCCTGGTAATTTTTCTGCTGCAGCCAATTTGGTATTTTCTTGCCTGTGACTGAAAGTCTGTTGTTCCCTAGACTTTTGTATGGTAACCTCACTGTGTCAGGGATGCTCTAGATGGTCAGAGAGTGCTAAGATGAGAGTGCAGTTTCTATGGCATATGTGCACATGCAAGAATAGCTGGATATGAAACCCTTAAAGTCCATCTCCCCTCCCAGACTGCTGCTCAACACACCTAGCAAAAATACATATTCATAGCAGAAATGCAATTGATCACTGCTGTGCAGGATGAGTCTGTTAAATAATAAAAAAAACTAAATAGAAAAGAAGAGCAGTACTTGGGTAAATTTAATGTAAAATTCATATACTGTAATGCAGGAACATGTTTGAGTTACCGCATGGTACTATAGTAATGGCCATGGACTTTCAAAGATGATCTTATTCCTTCTTCACTCCTTTGCTAGTTCTATTATTTATCTCTCTGACCCATCATTTTAATTTCATGTGGTCTCCCCCTTCTGTCTTACTGCTTTATGCAATTCAACTTCCAGTTCTCCATGTAATTTCAACAACTGTTATTCCCACTTCCCCAGTTTTCTGCCATATAGAATATGGATTTTCCATAGATAAAGACATTAAAAATTTGGAGTACATTTCTTGATCTCATTGTGCCATGCAAGTTTTAGAAATGTAGAAAGAAAATTACTAAGAAGATTTTGCAGTCAATTAATTAAATATTGTTGAAGTTTTTGCTCCTTCTTCTTAACCATTTCTAATACATAGCCATATAGAAAATACACATTTTGGTGAGCTTAATGTAAAATATTTTTACTCTGCTAGAAAATGATGTTTCAATATTTTTTCATTAAAAAATCTGAGTAACCAATACATCTAATTAGCATTTTTATTTCCTAAAATTAGCACTTTCTATTAGAAACTATTGGCCATATCTAGTTCTACTTAATAGTACCCTGTTGGAGTGTCGTCAATAGCAACAGCAATTTATTTTCTTTCAGAAACTGTAACCAGAACCTGAATACCAGGTGTTAAGCCTGGTTAACACCATGACCCAACCAGTGCAAGCTGGAAAACACAGATGTTTTCTACTTCTCCAGGCCAAATCAAACCTCTCAGAAGTTTTCTGTTGTACTTGAGGCAGATCACAAAGTTCAGAACTATTCTTATTTTCCTCAGCTGTTTGCTTGCTAATTGGTGTCAAGTCAACTTTGTTTAAGATAAGATCTTGACACCGGAGAGTGGGAAGAAGAGATTATATCTGGAGATTTTCCTTGTTTTGAGGCTTGTATGCTGGTGTCTCATACTGACTTCAAATTAGTTAGGAAAATGTTTAGCTCTTAAAAGCCTTTCATAGCTCGGGTCAGGAAGGAGCAGCTGCTGCTATCGAAAAAAAAGAAATTAAACTCGGCGGGTTTGGAGTTCTGGACAGCAACGGGATTTTCCCTTCATGCTGTTTTAGTGAATTTGTTTTCATTAGGCTGCTCTTAGGCTGCTCGGTGACGTGGCCCCGCCATCCCCTCGGTGTCCCGAGGCATCCGTGCCCGTCCCGACGCGGGCAGCGCTGGCACCAGGTGGCACCAGCGGCCCGCGGTTCCGCCGCCAGCCCGGGGTCGGAACCAGCGCTTCTGTTCCGGCAAGGTGATCGCAGAGAAGCCTGTAAACTAATTCAGATTACTGTTCTATAGCTCAGGGTGAGGGTGTTCTATACACAATGTATATAACTTGCAAGGACATAGCAGTGAATAGGACCTCATAGTTATTGTTGCTGTTATTATTTCTCCTTGTGCTACTGTTAGACGTTCATCCCCAAAGAAGAGAGAAAAGGGACGCACTAACAGTTTTCAGGTACATAAGAAATTCTTACAAAGCACTGCAGGGATACACTGCCCTTTGCATTCACTGTGAATAGGACAAAAAGTAACATAAAGGGATATTTAGGTTAGACAATAAAGAAAATGCTGTAACAAAGAGATTAAAGCACTGGAAATTATTGCACAAGGTGACCGTGGAGAACTCATCACAGTGGTTTTCAGGAAGAAGTGAGACTGGTTTAGGATGAAAAGCAGTGAAGGAAGGACTGGAGGACTTGTCAGGGTCCCTTCTAGTGCTGTTTTCTATAATTAGGTGAGATAAATATTATACTCAGGTCCTCAAAAATCATCTTGCCCAATGGTACAGGTTGCATAAAGTCTGATAAAATTTTCACAAACTTTCCTCAGATCCAAAGGCACTGATTGAAAAGCTAACTCTGGTATATCAATAATAATGGCAATCACCCCTTTCAATTGCATCTCATTCTCACCCTTAGATTTGACATTCAAAAGAGAGAACAGGGGTAAAGAAGCATCTCCTTCCTCTTGTAAAGAGTGTCTACCTTTCCCTTTGGAGATGTTTCTTTTTAAGATAATCTTTTAAAACACATGCTTGCCTGGTTGGGTTGGTTTGTTTCTTCAAGCCTTTCAAGCTTGGAAAAAGACTTCATCGTAAATAAAAAAGAAAATAATCATATTTCATGAACAACATATTCTAACATTCCTATATACCACATATATGGACATTTTTCATATATTGACAAATTTGGAATTAGTAAGATAATTTTCTGAGATTAAGGAGGTAAAAGTATCTTTATTTTACTACATAAATATGATATTTCTGGACTGGATAAGAAATCCAAGATTAACTGATAGTTTTTGGCTTATTTAAAAGGGTGGGAGGAGGCGTACATCCTCTTAAAACTTGGTAGAGCCTTCCAAATTGAGGTCCTTGGTAGCTTTTTCACACTGTTAATGACTTTTATTAAATGAGAATCTGAATTTGCTTTCAGTGAAGAGTCTTCTCTTTTAGCACAGTGACTTTCCAGAAGGTGTGTCTTTCCTCATGGAGAAACTTCCAGCACTGTGATGCCCCTTCTTCTGTAAGAGCTGCTCTGTGGTACCCCAGGAATGAAGCTCATGTTGAATATTTCTGTTTGTGACTGTCTTCTCCTTAAAAATGACTGAATAGGAGTGAGACAAAATGATATAATGTGAAGCTGCAAAAAGCAAAATGGTGTCTAGTTTAAGGCATTGGGAATTCTGGTACTTCCAAGTACGTTCAAGATATTAACTAATCCACAGCAAACTATATGACACAGGCAGAGACTCTGATTTACAAGTTGTAAGCCCCAGGCTACCTGGAGTAAAATAGTCACTACAGGCTCTATGTGCTCTGGTTACACTGTGGAGCTACAACCAGTACTAGAAATCATGTCTGGATCTGTCCACCTTTCATTTCTGCCGTCATTCTGGGTGTATGTCAAACTCCCCATGACGAAGTGGGAATATCTCTGCTCCTCTTCATGATTTCTTTCCCTACAAGCACATGCACACAAGGAAGTACAAGGCAGAACTTCCTCCTATTAAAGATGCTAAGCCTGGTGCTATGTTTCAGTTCTACACATTGGTTTTCTTGTGTGTCCTTCCAATTTCACCTGAGTAAACTGATCACTACTATACTTTACTAGGCTAGGAATCAGCTCCAGGTTGACCAGAAAGCTGCAATAAAATAAAAAATGAAAAGTATTTACTTTTATTTTGAATAATACATCTTTCATTAAAATATTCCTCCCATCTTTCAGTTCCCTTCTGGATGGATTAACTATGTCACTCATGTAGTTTGCTGATACGTTGTCTCTGATGTCTGAAGCAGGAAGAAAGGGAATCGAGCAGTGCCAGGGAAGCACTTGACTACAGGAAAGTGGCAGATTACAGCCATCAAGAGATTTTCCCATCAGATACAGTAACCAGCCACCTTGAAAACGGTTAATAAAAGGATTTGACAAGAAATCCACATTAGTAGACAGATTTCAGAGAAGCAAGCACATTTGCCAGTATGCCTACAGCCATTTTAGTCTTAATTCTGAAGTCCCACATTCTGGTACACCCTCTCTCACTAACATTCTTGTAACTTTTAAGAAAACCATCTCACTTTCTCACCTTTCTTAACACTAGTCATTTCAGTGATCACACAGATAAAACCATAGCAAGTTTATAAATTTTTATGTACTGTAGAAGAAGATAAAGTTCCTTGGTGCACATTAAAAACATACTGGGAAAAACAGTCTGGATTATTCCTGGCTCAGGCAAAGGCAAACCCATCCATGGGATTGCTTTTGCTCACAAACCTGGGTGAGCAAAAGCAATCCCAGGGTAATAGTACCCTATTACCCAATAGTGGGTAATGCAGGAGGATGGGGAAGTCTGGTGTATGCCTCAAGGGAATTTGATTTTGGGTGAAAATCACAAATTAGTTAAATTGTGTTATGTTAATAATTATCCAACACTGTGTATTACAACTTCAGTGGTGGCTACATGTGCATCACCTCACTGAGCACCCCACGGCATCAATCTTACCCACAAACGTTCTGGGGATCCCAGCCTGACTTCCCTCTGCCCATTGCACCCCCATCAATGAAGAATGAACTTTGATAAAACGGAACAAGAACAGCTGCACTGGAATCACAACCAAAATGCACAGCATGCCAGAATCCAACACTTTACACCATCTTTCCTGCTTGAAAGACTGTTACCAAGGATAAAGGCCAAAAGTCAGGGGCTAAATGAATTCTACAAACATTTTTTTTGGTGTGTGTGAACATTTTATGAACATTTGACAGAGGCCTTCCACAGACTAAGAGAATGATGTTTGTATATCTATCAAAACAGATAAATAACAAAGGTGATGGGATATTGAGGAATGTGAAACTTGGCATGACATAAATTGTATGGAGTAAAGGGTGGATATTGTCCTGGTTTCAGTTAGGAGAGAGTTAATTTCTTCCCAGCAGCTGGTGCAGTGCTGTGTTTTGGAATGAAAATGGTGTTGATAACACACTGATGATTTGTGTTTTCCTACATCTTGTTTATCCTAAGTCAAGGACTCTTTTTTCCCTTTGTCTCACGCTCTGCCAGTGAGGAGGTACCCAAGAGAAACTGGGAGGGAACAGAGGCAGGAGAGGCGATCCGAACTGACCCAAGGGATATTCCACACCACAGAACATCATGCCCGGGATATAAACGGGGGGGACTCACCCAGAAGTGCGGCTGATCTGGGTTAGGGAAGGGGGGTCAGGCATTGGTCAGTGGGGGGTGAGCAATTGCATCATGCTTCATTTGATTATTTCCTTTTTATTATCATTATTTAACATGATTATTATTGAATTTTACTTAATTTTCAATTATTAAACTGCTCTTAACATACAAGTTTTATTTCAAGTCTCCTCTCCATTCCAGCAGGGTGGGGGAGGAGAAGGGAGGGAGTTAAATGAGCGGCTGCGTGGTACTGAATTTCCATCTGGGTTTACACCATGACAACAGCACACCAGTTAAGGTTTTTAAATAAGTAAAAGTTACCCATATCCATCACTGAATCAGTTTGCAAGGAGATGTAACAAACTTTATCAGACCAGATGGTGCAATTAAGAAAAAAAAAGAAGCCTGGGTACAACGTAAAAATTGAACATTTCTCATTTGGAGCAATAAATGTATTAGTTTTACTTTTCAAATCACATTGATCTTTAAACAAATTCTGGAAAGTTAAGATTGTCAAAACTGACATTAAATTTCTGATTTCACTGAAAAGAAATGTGTTAGTGGACCAGAATAAAATATTTTTATTAATGGAAACTTTTTTTAATTTGCCATTTTTATTCTGATTTTAAATGAAAAAATAAAATACCTGGTAAATCAATTCTGTACAGCTCTACCTATCCTAATTCAACAACATCAGGAAATTTATAGACAAAACCCACTAAAACTGAAAGGAAAATTATTTTGCTTTTTAGTCTTAAACAATAAGTTATGTTTCAGTTCACTTTGAAACAGAGTGATAGGTTGTTATTGCTTTTAAATGAAAGAAGTGAAAATTCAAGAAAAGAATCAGTAAGGGAACTAAGGCCTGGCAAACAGATTTTTCAAACCTGTGGAGAGGCTGCAGAGGAGGAGGAGTAATAGTAGCAATAAAGTGATAAGCCACATTCTGAAATGCAAAAGGTGAATCACTTTTGTTGTCAGTCAGCAAAGTGATAAGGACAAACAAGACATTCAATAGCACCAAACTTCTCTGAAAAGTTTGAAAGATCTGAAAACTGATGGTGTTCTGAGATTCAGGCTATAGGAAACTGAGAATATTAAAAACAAACAAGAATAGAAGGTGGAGGAGTTTTGGCTGACATTTTCAGAAATGCATTTAGTAGAGGAACAAGTCCCTTTGGAGTAGAAAGTAACTAACATAACCTTTTAGAAAAAGAGTCAAGGGACCCAACAGGAAAATAGAGAACAGTCACATTCACAATCTACTTTCCGAGATCAAAAGGAAGAATAGTTAAAATAGCCAGACTTCTCTTGCTTCAAATGCATCCTTTGTTAAGACTTCTTTGAAGATCCCTCTGACATGCTGCTCATGAGAGATACAGCCCTTAGCTATGATGTCCTAGTGCACTTGATAACACAGCCCACCAGCAACAAATGTCTAATGTGAAGAAAGAAGTATCAATAGATAAGGCAGAAAGTGGAACCATGGGATAAGAATAACAAGTTGTCATAAACAAATCCTTTGTCTGCTAAAAAGAATGCCTGCATACCTTAGAGATCAGCGTTAGAACCAGCTCATTGCTTCGTCAACAAGAGAAAAATAAAGAATTTAAATAGTTTATACATCTTGTACAATAACAGAAGAAAATGCACATTAAGACTGAAAAAAATAAAGTATGTTAACAGTGATTTAGTCTCTGACATACCTGTCCTAGAAATGGTATGCAAGGCATATTTCATCTTCTTCTGCCAGATAAATTACAAATAAACCCTAGTGACATCAGATAAAACAGCACAAATGTTTGCAGATGTCACTTCAGAACTCAGCTAAGGTAGGTAGTTTGTGGGTTTCTATTTTTTGGGACAGATCCTCAGCTGATGTAAGCTGGCTCAGGTCTATTGAAGTCAAGATGCCAAAAGTTAAAACTAAGCACATAGTTAAGACCTTATTTTGCAGCACAACAGCAGTACACACTATGCACTGTTAAGGCTTGAACAGAAGATCTGGTGAGGACTCAGCTGTTAAACCCAGCTCTCTGGGGCTGCAGTCCAAAGACTACCCACAGTCACCACAAAGGACATCCTTAAAGCCAACAGCGCTGTGGCTTTGCTGCTTCCACGAAACCTTGCATGACTCAGTTCCTCTTCAGTGTTATTTGCCCCTACACCTGCATGTGTCCACTAATTTTTTATACATCATAGCAAACTAAACTAGACTCTGCAAGTGGTTCAGTGGAGGGCCTTAATGTGCTAATTTGTTAGTAAAGTGCTATGTATACCTTTAGTACTATATAAATAATTAATAAGGCTAACAAGGCTGACTCTATATATAGGAACCTAAAAGTCAGACAATCTTAGCATTAACATCAATCTGCCACTTTATTAGCAGCCAGTGAAGCTTGCAGATTCCTGGCCTAATGTGCATATGCCAGCCAGTTTCAGTTGGCAGCTTAGCTGCAGGTGACAAAACATCTTTTCTGACTTGCATAAAAATATGTCTGGAAGCAAAGAAAACCCCAAGAAAATAATATCCACTATAAAGAAAAATGATACAGAACAACAAAGACATTTAGAAACCGAGAGAGGGGTGGTTTATAAAGCCCGTGATGATTCAAAAGTGCAGAAAGATGTTGGGTTCAGTGATGCTGATAGTGATAGATTGGGCATTTGGCACTGTGTATCTCCTGTTGTTCCAAGTTGCTTGTCTGAATTCCTGTTGCCTTTGCTTTGTATCTTTCATCTGAAATGACCTGTCAATACAGGGAGCATGGGAATGGAAACTGAATCCCTGACATGACCAGGACTGAAAGTGCACTGCCAGGAGAGGGAAGGGGCAGGACATCCAAGGGGTGTGTGGGCTTTGGCCAGGTGCATCAGTTAAATAATGAAAACATGTTAAAAACCACAAACTGTGTCCTTTGTTTAGCACCATACAAACTACACTCAGAGATCCTGTTTCAAACTTCAAAACTCATCAGACTCTCAGAGCTGACTTTTAGAATTACCGGATTTGAGGATTCCAACCACTGGCACACAAAAGGGTAGTACCTATAGAGAGGAGCACTTGGCCCCTCCTGAAAGAGATTTGAGGCTGGGTGTATTATCAGTGAATCAAACGACACCCTTAGACCACTTAAGACATTCTTGAGACAAAACATTTTATGATACAAGACAGGGGAAGTGAAACAAAGGCTGGACAAGGTACTGGTAATGACACTGGTATAAAGGAAATCCTCATGTGAAAAAACTGTTCCAGAGAAAACAAAATTGAATGTAAGGACATGGCAAGGCAGACAATACCAGAAAAGAAATAAAACTATATCAAAGAAACTGTCCCTGTCTAAAAATCAAATCTTACTCAGATATGAATCCCGTTAACTTCAGCTCATGCAGGAGTTTACGGTTTTTCAGATGAAAGAAGGCTGCTGTATACATTTCTGTAAATAGGTTCTATTTTGTCACAGATGAACTTAAAATGGTTTAATAATTCTTTTCCTTTTGTTACTCTTTTATTGACTTTTTTTTTTTTTTTTTGACATTTTCACTCTCCTTTGTCCTGCCTACAGTTCATCCTGAGAACAGAGACTAAGTAGCAAAGTGCCATTTTTCCTTTGGTATGACAGTCTTTCACCTTTGCAATCCTTTGGAGGACACCAAGTCTTACGTTTAAATAACTTATCCCCTTTGGATGAAATCTCACTTTCTGGGTGGCTTCATCAGTCAGACCCACAAAGCAACCGCTTCTCAATTTATATTTTTTCGAATGACACTCCCTTATTTGTCATTGTCATACAGCACAGTGGGACATCTTTGGAAGATGAGGTGGACTGTCTATTTTGTCACATTCAGCTCTCTACTGCAATTAAAACCTGCTTGTCTGCTAACTAATCACACTTTCTCTGCCTCACAGCCAAATTTTCACTTCTTCACTTTCCATACAGCCTTCGTATTAATTTTAATCTTTGAAATGGATATGATTTCTCAAGATTAAGCTCCAGACCTAACTGATGATCCCAGTTTTTCCTCAGCAGAAATCTTTTACTTTGATCCTTCTTTGTCATCAAACATTCATCTTTAAACATAAAGAATGGAATTGCACACAAGACACAGAATTCTGGATACCTGCTTCCAATTTTTAACTATGACAGAGCCTTCTCCAGGAGGTTTGCCTCTGGCACTGGGAATGAGGCTTGCCTTCCCTGACTCAGCTGTTCAGTCTAAGCTGTTCTCTACAGTCAAGACAGATGCATGACCAGCGGTCCTAGGGATGTAATTTGCTGCAGGTATCTTTCCTCTCCTTTAACAAGTGGGAGAGTCTGGACAACAGAGTTGGCCTCCACAGCTTTCAGATGGCCAATATTTACAAAGAAGTGCTATCCCTACCTGCTCTCCACCCCAAACCTCTGCTATGGTAATAAAACCGCATGAACTTCTTCCATTTGTTACCAGCCATCTCTGTTCAGGATATATAATGTTGTAACGCTCATATTCTGTGATTGTGGAGTGCCCAGTTAGATAAAAGAGGAACCATGCATGCTTCCACTGCAGGAAAGTTTGCAGCACCACTCTAGGTCCTGTTAAACATCAGGCCAAACAGAGGAGGACAGGTCGAGAGCTCTGCCAGCAGTTGGCCACATCCATCCAGCTTTCTTCTGTTAGCCAGCAGGAAGGTTACTTGAGAATGATTTTCAATGTCCTTTCAATTTGGCTATATTCAGCTTATATTGGCTAAATTTGTTACTATCACAGCATAGATCAAAATGTTTTGGATTTATCCACCATACCTCAGAATTTCCCACTAGCTCCTGATTCACCCTTTAAATCAGAGGGTAAGAAGGTACAGTAGGCTAGTTCAGATCTTGTCACCTGTTAATGTCACAAGGATCAGGAGCCTCGGGCAGCTTGGCCTGAGCTGATCTCCACTCTTGGTCCAGTGTGGAGAAGACTTAGGAATCCAGACAGAGCAATTACCACCGTAACAAAGTTTATGGCAGCAGGAACAATATAACAAGGAGAGGCTGGTGAAGCAATGCACTCACTTTTCGCCAGGGAGACAATCTGTTCCTGGCTCATACGAAGGCTGTGTTCAAATTTAGGTCTAGCCTTATATGGTCAAATAAGGATTCTGTCTGTGCCTAAGGAACATTTCGTCTGAAGCTATTTTCTACTCTTTCTTTCTTCTTTAGCTACGGAACACTTCAGTTAAATTCATTCTGAGAGTGTTCTCCCATTATAAACACAACCAGTATGCACTGGCATCTTCTCATGGTACACACATCACCACACAGACATTACCAGCAGTAGCACAATTCCTACAGACCAATTATCCTTCTGACATTTACTAAATAACCACTAGACAAGACAAGAGCTGCTATCATCCTTCTAGTGTGAAGACAGATGGACAATTCTCAGAATTTCAGTCAAGCAGTTGAAATACATGAGGTGTCAGAAAGCATTATTTATTTCATCTACATTTTTAATACAATGGTTTACAACACACAGATGACTGGATGACTGGGCAGATGTATACATTTCATATGGATAAAGTTACATACAGACAGGTACAGATACACATACATACACATTTTACATGCTATACAGAACACGAAATTTTAGCTTATATGGTTCATATACTTTTATAAACATATTCTCCTAAATGCAGATTTGTGTATTGTATATATTATTAAAATGTGGCATTCAGATTCATATAACTCATTTTTCATTTATTCATGTTGTCTGTTTCTTCAGTTTTTTCAGAAATCACTTTTGTCCTGCCATATTTAGTAGGTCAATGCTAATCAAAATTTTGTATCAACCTTACACCACCAAGCATGGCAATTTTAATAATAAAATCAGTTATTATTTTTACATCTCTCCAAAGTGTGATGTTAGCCTGAGTTTGGAATGTCAATAAACTCAAAGCTAAGAACATACTTAAGTACTTGCCTGGATCAGAGCCAACAAAACCAGCTGAGATGGAGGAGTCATTAAAGGTAGACTTATGAATCGTTAGCATGGAAATGGTCACTGAACATTTTTAAGTAGATTACATAGAGAGACTGGACACAAACAAAGAGAAGACAAGAGACACTAATAACTGTCGCTGTTGGACATGACAGGAAGCTGAGGTCAGGAGAAGGATCTGCCAAAGGCATCCCAGTACGAACCTGTCTCTGTTCTATCAGACCATATGTAAAAGTAAGACTGTCACTGTTACCTGCTGACCTTCATATGGCCCTAACAATGGGGAAGGGGCTAAGCTGGGAGATTCAGATGCAGTCTTGCAGTTTTGGGGACTGCATACGTGTTTCCACCACTTATGTCCATGTTAAGGGACTGCAAAAACATCAGCATGTTGGCAGAAACTAAGCCTGGAGCTCCCTCAAGAAATAAAAACCCACTGCAGATGTGCAGCTGGAGTGATACAACAGCATCACCTATTAGTTAATATAAACAGTTTTGCAAATACACGGTATAAAATTTTCAGCTATGTTCTCCAAACTAGTTTAAACAGATCAATTAATTTCTGATTGCATGCAGCATTATTACAGTGTTTTCAGTACAATAGCTGCCAGCACTGCCCTTAGCCTGGATTCCTGCTTTGCACTTAGAACTCCCATGTTCTTCCTGTTGTAAATTTACTACAACACTGAAAAGCCCAGAGTTAGGGATATGCAGATTAAAAAAATGGTGAAAATCATGGCAAATTGGATGAACTAAAACATGCTCTTCCCCTAAGACCTGTTCATATGAAATACAACTTCTTGATATTTAAATTCTAAGGCTAAAGACTGAGGCATAGCAAACTACTGACTCCTAGGATATTTACTCTACTCTATAAGGATGAAAGATTGTTGGACCCTGTGGGATCACGAGTCTGAGAAGTGCTGTTATTTCAGACCTGATGTTTAGGCCATTAATGATTCAATGCAGTCTTTTCCTTTACTTCAGTAGCAGCAGTTCTGTCCCTAATGTCATTTTTTTCCCATTTAGCCTGAGGATTTGATGTGATTAACATCTGAAACGTATTACTTGGGTTGGTGTTAATTAATTTAGCTGAAATATTACAACTTTTAAACTCTATTGGTCATGGAAGGCTGAATGATAAGGTTAATTAATTCTGAAGAATTTTAACCATAAAAAAAAGTATTTTTAAAATAAAAGAATGTAAAATCAGAGAAAGACTTTTCTCTGCCATACTTTATTAGGATCCCACCAGTGGCTAGGTGTCCTGTAAAGAATTCTTCTCCCACTAAATTTGTGTTAGCTGGATAATATAGGAAGAATGTGCTCTCAGTCTGGGTTTCAAATAGTTATCCCAGTAAAGATAGGCATCTTAGAAATGGCCCTGTATTTACTGGAGCTGGACCAAGTTCATCAATCCCACATTCCAACGTCTCCCACACTAAGGCTTAAATTCCGCAGTTCACATTTTGAGTCTGTGTGAATCAAATCTTTTTAAGTTTCTCCCTCATTAGTTTTCAGTCAGGATTGTCAGTTAATAAAATACAGGATGGCACAGATGCTCAACTCATGTAAATTTTCTCAGCTCCTGCCACTTGATAGCTGTCTCTTTGACGTCAGTGGAACCATGACAATTGCCATCAACCCAATATTCATTTTTTTCCCTCCTGTTATCCACTTCCCTGAAGACATGAATCACTAGATGCTGCCACTGCTGTCATATAGTGCCATACAGACAAAAGATAAGTCACCTAGAAAACTTCACATTTCACACTATCAGAGGATGTGGATTTGAAAAACTAGTTCGACTCAGATGACAAATGATGAAATACTGAATTGACCTTTGCACTGTAGTTTTCTTCTTTTAATGCTTGAGTATAAGCTTTTAATTCTCATGCCTGCAGCTTTACTCAGCAGATATAAACTGCTGAAGGACCTCTTCCCACGCCCTCAATATGCAGGTTTGCTCTGTCACTTCTGGTACTAATGGCAGCAGCATCCCTAAATACATTTTTATCATTAAATATTAAGATCAAGAAGAAAGATAGGATGGCAGTGTTGCATCTCCAGTGGGAAGATGTGCACAGGCTGACAGAAGAAAAAAGAATATTTGAAAGATGTATATTTACACATCCAAGGGAAGGACTGTCCTATAATGTGTGGAACACATGCTGGTAAATTACAATCTTTCTACATAAAACAAAAAATTCCTTAATCTCAGCTGCAGAAGTAGCAACAGGGCAGAGATTATATCTGTAAGCATTCTTTCTAGACCCAGACTTCCATTCTGTAAAGGATGCAAAAAGGATTTCAGAGATTTTTCTGAATTAAAAGAATATAATCCTTTCTGTATTGTGTAACCCTTCTCCCTATACAGTAATTTGGCACCTGTACACGAAAAATAAAGACATTCGGGTCTAAAGATCCGCAGCTCAAACAATGAGAGCTAATGATAATACCTCTAGAAATTAAAAATAGAAAAAGAAGTCTACAAAGTCTACAATAACATTACTTTCATCTTTTCTGTTTTACCGTGATGCATGGATTGTTATTACTGTTAGCAGCCTCACGCCAAGAGAGCATACTGACTCTTTCTTCTGTTGATAACACATGGATGGTATTTGCCAGTGCTTTCTAAAAAAGCATCTTCTAAAGGGCTAGTATTGGTTAAAATAACATTATTTAGAAGTCTCATTTCTTACCCCAAAAAGCTGCAATACTCTTCACATGTGCCAACAATGCCCTTATAGCATTAAAACAGAAGAGTTTTCAGATTTTTAGCTGAACAATAAATACTAAGCTTGGGGGGGTTGGTAATCTTGCTTTGTTGTGGTTTCCTTGCTTGAATAATCAAACTAATTAGTCATGTTCTCCTTTTCAGGTTACTACTTTCTGGTCTGTTTCACTTCAGACTTTTTCTCTTATTATTATCACAGAGCTTTGTGATATGTCATTCAGATAGTGCTGGCCAGAAATTTTCCATGAAAAATGTTCATTTAATGAAAAGCTTCTATTCAGTTAAATGAAAACATCTGTAGCTACTCCTCACATTATACATTAAAAGATGAGCCCTTTCAAAAAAAAACCCCCCTCTTGCACATTCCAGAAGTAAAAAAAAAAAAAAAAAAAATTATTGAAAAATGAACAAAAATAATTTTAACCATTTTACTGGAGTTACTCGAGATCAGGTGGAAGGAGCTGGGAATGAGAAGAATATGGTTTTTTAACAAATTCTATTTGCTATCACCACATGTGCAGTTCTCTCTAAATATTGAAAATACCTGGTGGAAACATCTTAATTGATTTTTGGCATAGTTTGTTTTTTTTAAGGCCTACTTTTAGGGCCTTTATAATTATTTTAATGGGTTTTTCTAACGGGGTCTTTTAAAATCCAGATCAAACCTCCCCATGTTACAGGAAGCACCTAACTGCAGCCGAAGGACCCCATGATGGTTGTCTTCAGTTTGACGAAGGAGGCACAGGAGGGTAGCACCCTGCTGCAACAGTCACAGTATACAGTGATAGAGCCAAGGTGACTTGTCAGCACTGCCAGTGCAAATAAAAACCATGTCCTGCTACCTGCTAATGCAGCAAGGTTTCAGGTAGTTCTGCAGAGGAGCTGAAGACCCATTTGAAGGCTCATAGTAAGGCTTTACATGAGAGGGGACTTGCACTTTTCTGTTTCTCCTTTTCTTTGACAATTCATTGCATTGGTTTAAAACAGTTGGATTTTCTCAGAATCCTTTACTACAGTACCATGAAATTTTAATGTATTCTGCGTCTCTACCCTTACAGTTTGTCTGTCTGCAGTCTTGCTTTTCACATATTTGTAAAGGCAGATGCAGCCATGAGAGTTTTCTTAGGTTTGAGGCAGCTCCTCTGCTGTGCCTGTCAAAGCACCACAACCCACAAGTCTGTGGCAGCTCCCTCCAAGGAACATCACTGTACTTCGTATCTGTAACAGCCTGATACAGCAGCAGAGACTGATCTGTGAGCTCTGTGGAGCTGACACTCCTTTCTTCCTCTTGTTGGCATTATTTTCAGTAAAAGCATTGCTACTAGCTATGGTCGAGTCTCTACTTACAGATGACTGGAAGTAAGCCATCCAAAGCAGAAATTCTCCAAATTCTCTGAGCATTACCATGTTTGGAGATCTCATGCTGTCACATGGCATCTGACAGTATGTTCACTCTGATAATAAGCCTTTTTGAGCTGTAACCTCAGAACACTCTTAGATCTCAGATCACTAATTGTCATCTTCATTCCAGGAAAAGCCTTGTTCCAGATACTGACAAACTTGTGAAAGTGAAGTAACACCAGACTTCTCACTCACTTCACACAGTTCATGGAGAAAGCACTTGCTCATGTCACATTTCATGTTAAAAAAAAACAACCCAATAACAATTTAAAAAACAAACAAGTTCACCAAATTCCATTATCCTCTTAAAAATTACATGGATTACAAGATTATGAATTTTCTTCTTTAGTAGCTTGCTTTTCCTCCATCCCATTTTGCATTTCAAAGTTCTTGGTCTTAAAAGCAAATTTAAAAATGCATTTGTTATGGTGCACACACTGGTAAGACTGCATTGCAAAAAGAAGAGTCGACTACCCTGGTCAGTAGCACTCTACCACCAACAGTCTGGGAAGTACCAGGAGACAGCAATCCTTTCCAGTAGGCAGCATGTGTGTTGCTACACTTTTCCAAAGTTTAAAAGAGTCAAATAGTATCTATATGGACAGTTCAACACAACTGGCCTTGCACCCAGAGAACAGATGAGAATTTAATTTATTAGTACAGCTGCAGCCATACAGAGACTATTGAACATCTGCTTCACAATATACCATACCCTACAAGCCACAAAAAACTTTCCAACATGCTGGAATAAAATTAGGATGCACAATGTTTAAGAAAACAGTCTAAAAGCTAATGTGCAATTAGTACAGATCCAGCAAGATGATGAGTTTTGCCATCATCCAAGCCCGCACTAGATGGGAATGTGGTCAGTAAAAATGTCCAGATGTTGTATATAGATTCAGGTTATAATGAGAAATATACTGCTTCTAGTAATTGTGATATACATCTGGAAGGTTATATAGGAACAGGATGGAAAACTCTGGGGAAATAGAGGACATCCTCCATTCTGTAATATATTGCTTGTAATATTGCACAGAGGGAATGTGGCCAGAAGTTTTGCATAAATAATGTCAGTGAGTCAATCCAGGAACCCCGCAATAATGCATCAGCCTAGAGGAATGATTTGTGTTCAAACATCTGCCTCCAGCTATGCTTTCTTCCTATCTATTATTCCATTCCCTGTTTCACATAGTCTTATATCACTGGGAAGACACAAGTGGCATTTGACTTGCATCGAGCGATGATGGCTTTTGTGGACATGACCTGCACTATATATCTTTCATGCCCTTATTATTTTTTCTGCATTGCCATCTATACTGCTGATGACTTTTATGGTAAATTAGGACACTCCAACCTCCTTATCCAGGAACTATTAGGTCCCTTTTTAATCTATAAACTTCTTTGCTGTGAAATATACAATCTCTGAATTGTAAACCATCAAGGACAAGGACTGTTTTCTTCTGTACTCACACAGCAGAATGAGGTTATACTCTTGCCTGAAGTCTTCTGCTGCTACCATAATGCATCTGACATGATCACATAATGTATGTCTGTGTTTGTTTAAATTGTTCCAAATCTACTAAGAAGAAAAGCAAAATGTATCTTGGGATGAATAGATTGTGTGAATGCATGTCCAAATGAGGGAGGGAAGGACACAGAATGAGTCCATGAATGGTCACACACATAGGTGAGCTACTCACCAGAATGCAAAAATTCCCAGGACCAGATTTGTAGCACCAGAACGGCTGATCTTACCACCTCATTAAAACCTGTTTTACATGCCATCCATGTTTACATGCAATATCTGATTCACATGCAGAAAGGGTTGTGGAACCTTTGAATAAGAAACGAGGCTAGAGAATCTAGATTGATTGACACTGAATAAATCACAATTTTGCTCATAAGAAGGAAGTTAAGGTGAAAGAAAACATCTTTTGTCACAGATATAAGAAACAAAAATGAGCCTTATAATACTTCAAGAATACAAATGTTCTTTGCAATCAGCTGATGGGTGCTCAGTGCTCCCCCAAATGACAGCTGGTGGGGTGGGTTTTTTCCTGTGAAGTCACAGAGAAAGTTTTCACCTACTGCTAGGGGTTTACAGTCAGAAAGAGAAATAAAACATCAATAGAGGCAGATGAAGAGAGAAACCCTGGGCTGCTGCACCTTTCAGGATGTAAGACAAAAAGCCATGTACTACAGAGCACAGCAAGGATCCCCTCACACATGTTTTAGGAAGCAAACAAGCCCAGGACCTCATTGTCTGTCCTACTATGCAGTGAGTCACAGGAATATCATCTGTCAACACCTTAATGAGAACTATGCTTCCAACTGTGGAGCAACAATAGGAAACTGCATACTGGCAATGAACCCTGAAGGGAAAAACCACCCTTGCACTCCTGATTATAATGCTAATAGCACATAAGCAGTCAAACCACAGGGCAGAATAGCTTTTCTTCAGTATTAA
Organism: Pachycephala philippinensis; assembly: GCA_013397055.1. Lineage (NCBI taxonomy): Eukaryota > Metazoa > Chordata > Aves > Passeriformes > Pachycephala > Pachycephala philippinensis. Next base: position 537,755 of record VWZT01001853.1, on the reverse strand, counting down.
CTACTGTGAAGTCCACCACAAAGTCATTTGTCACCAACATACTTTCAGCATTGGTGTAACAGCTGTGAAAATATAATTAGTCCCTCCATCTCTGTCCCACTGGGTACCAGTCACTGCTTCAGTGGTCTCTTTGGATATGTTTCGGTCCTCTGCTGGCCAGAGGTCAAGTTTTCCAGAAGCTAGTTGCCTGTATAAATTACAGTGCACATATTTTACATCTCATTGTAATGTTTTCTTTTGCCAGCATCCGCTTCTTTGCAAATGTTCCATTTCCAAGCCATTTTTCTGCAAGCCCCAAGAGAAGTCATCAAACAAGCATGCTGAAAATTTATCCACAGGCATCAGAAATGCACATTTGGCTGATGAAGACATAGAGTTCATATAAACTTCAATTTGGAATGCCTCTTCTTCCAAACGGCTAGTCCCATATGACACCATTTGCTCAGGAAAAATAGGACCAGGGGAAATGCCTGAAAGCCCAGTACAAGAAGACACAGATTGCCCACAGCTATTTTGGGGCAAGGAGACAAACTTGGTACTGTTCTGTTTAAATAATTTTCGGTGTCAGCATTTGGAGTACCAATACAATTGATGGCTGCAGGAGAGGTGCTGGGTAGTGAGAGACCAAAGGAGACATGATACATCTGCTTCTGGGTTTGGATCTGAAGTCACAATGTCAAGATTATGTTGAGACTTCCAGATGTCTCTTTGGAGACAAGCAACTGAACAACTGCAAAAGCAGAAAAATTACCAGGATGATGTTTCTGCATTGTGATACCCTGGAATAAGTCCTGTTACTCCTTTTTCTTCTGTCACAGTTACAGGGAGAGTACCAGCTGCTGGGCGTAACAGCCCATCACAATCTTCAAGCCAGAAACAACTGACTGTGAAACTAGTTCTTTGGTGTTTAAAGGAATATGAAATGGGCCAAGGGCAACATTCCTGAGCTGAATGTCAAGATGGAAACTTCAGACAAGTAGAGAATTGATGATACAACATGTCCGTCAAGATCAAGAAAAGGTGTGTAGGACCCATCGCAAAGTGAGAACCAAAAAGGCACATCATGTTTTAAGAACCTCACATGTGGGCTGGACTATCACACTGCACCTGACTTCCCCATATTCTGTTAATGCTTGTTTTTATACTATGGGAAATAGTAAACCCATGTAGTCATTACAGTAACCCACACACTGACCCTGGCTTATGGAGGCAATGCAAGTCCCAACAGTGTCTAAGCTGTTGCAGTGCCATTTGGATCAGTCAGGAGGACTGTGCTTCCACATGCAGATCTCAACCCATGAGTTTTTCATTCTATTTTCTCCCCCTGTACCGCTGAGGAGGGAGAGGGGAAGAGTGAGGGAATGGTGTGGTGGGCACCTGGCAGCCACCACACCACATAAAGCCTTTCTGAAATTGGTGGTTTCCTGATCATTTTTTCTGACCACTCCATGAACATTCACAGGCTGGGCTGTGGCAAACCACTGAAGTTGGTTACTACCTGTATGAAACCCAGCAGGTATGACACCCTGCTTCTCTGTGCCCCAGCAGACTGTGCCATTAACACATACAACATACAGACAAGTTTACTTATGGATATACAGATGATGGAAACAAGAGGCAAGCAGGGGGCTGAGCCCCTTCCATCTTGCTCTCCTTGCTGTTCTTCTACCACCTACAGCACCAAAGGGCTGTGCAAGAGAATCCTGTAAAGGCAGAGAGGTCTTCATTGCTCAACCCCAGGTTGCCCTTGGTCCAGAAAGCAGCTGTATTCACCCCCTACTGAGCAAGGGCATGGAGTATCACTCTCTGCTCTGATGCTTTGAGCTCTGATCCTATCTAATTTATCCCATCTTATCTAGCACTACCACAGATGGTCTTGCTTCCCTTTATATGGACACTTTCATAGTTCATGAAAATACCTGCCTGGATGGGAAAACACCATTGCAAAAACCCCTCTGTCACACAAAAAAACTCCCCAAGCACCCAGTCCTCCTCACCTAATCACAGCCATTAACTGTTTCCTCTGGCCTATAAATATAATCTCTGCCAAATTAAACTCCACCTACCTTAAGTGTGTCTGTGTTGGCCACATACTAAAAAAGTTATGTGCCATGCTGTTATCTACCACAGCTTGGTAACAGTAAAACTGTGCCTTGTCTGTTTATTGTTGGCAAAGGTTCCACAAAGTCCCATTATTTCTCCTTGAATGAACACATAAACACTGAACGGGACAGGGTGGAGAATGAAAGTCCTTCTGTGGTTAACACATTTCCCCTAAGCCCATCTGTCACCCTCAGAGCAGTATCAAAGCACTACTGCTTAAGGAATAGTGTGAGGAGACTTGTGAGGGAGTAAACTCTTCTTTATTTGAGGAAAACAGAGGATAATCCAGGAATTTCACCAGTTCTGTTTATTTTTAAACAGAATGATTCATACTGCCTAGCAAGCCTATTGACTGATTTAGAGAAAATTATTTGAACAAAAGCAACAATTATCCTCTTCCCTCACTGCTGAGGATTTTTACTCTCCTTAAAGAGCACAGCAAAACCATCTTTGGAGCTGCTCATGGCATATGAGTGAGAACATCGTAAAATACAAAAAAGGTCATAAACCATTATTATGAGGAAAATTACAATCACTGAAGTAGTAACCCTTTAAAGAGTCCTAATTTCAAATTTGGGTTAAAGTTGATTGGACTAGAATGTTACATGCAGACACAGGCTCTTTGTTAGGTTTTTGGTAGCTTCTCTACAACCCAACAACAATGGCAGCAAAATCCTAAGACACTGGTTTAAACTGATGCCACAGAAATTGAAATGGATATGAAAGATGATCTCTGATTTCGACACCTTCCAGATGAAAGCACTTGGCCCAAACTGAAGTCAGAGAGTAGTTGCTTCAAAGATTGCTTTTAAAAGCAAATTTATATTTTTCTCTTTCAACCAGGAAAACATTCTTATCTAAAAGGAGATTCCTTTGTCTGGGAATGAAATCCCAGATTCAGACAGTTCCACAGACTGGCAATGAAGAATATTAGGCCTCCTAGCAACATCCTCCAGCACTCTCCACATGCAGACTTGGCTCAGTATTTGAACTGCCTGCTGTACATGGCAGCCCTGTACTGCAGGATACAACTCTATATGGGGTCTGCCTGGCAGCCCTCAACAGTAGTTGCTCTGAATCCCTCATTACACTTATGCCAGTGGATTTGGGGCAGCAAGTTAAGCATTGGGAACAGAGCTCTCGGGCGTGCAATCGGAAGATGAAAACGTTATCCTTTGTGCTCAACACTTGAACAGTTCTTGTATCATTTTCTTAGTGTACAGTGAAATGAGAAGCAAACCTTCAAACAAGCCCTTTGAAGTTCTCCAGAGGTTGCTCTTCCCAAGCATTGTATAGCTAGACACCATAGGATGTTCTTCTGCTGTCTGAAAATATCCTCCTCTTATTTTTATAAACCATTTCTTCCTCTCTGTTTAAGAAACCACTTTTGTATACTTTATTCTAAGATCTTTGCTAAAATATAGTTATTTATATTTCACCTTGAGTAAGGCAGAGAGTGCTAGGGGAGAACTTAGCCAGGCAGCAAAAAGCCCCAGTTTAGGAAAGGGGGTGCTCTTTCCCCTCAGTAGTCTTCTTCTGAGGTAAAAAATGTTTTCTGAAGCAAAATGCCTCTGACAGCAAGTTTGTATGGTTCTGTTTCTGAATGTTCCTTGACTGCTTTCTTCTTTCTTTACAAAGGCTGTATACCACACATCAAACTTCTGATTTATTTTTACAGCATTACAAATGCAAAGTGTTTCCCACAAAAGGTTGTTTGTAACATCAGTTTTAATACAACACAACTACATTTACTGTAGTAAGAATTCATAAGAAGTTGCAGGTACAGAAATGTCATCTTCTGCATATTTAGATACTTATTGTCACAATCATTCACATACAGAGTCCTAGCTATGATGTCAATTGGAAAAGAAAGAAACTTTGGTACTTACTGATTTTTGCATATGAAGAATTTTTTGTTCGGCAGACAGTAAGCATTATGTACTGTATGAACAGGTCATATCTGTCAGGCATCACAGAACCTGCCTGGTTTCTTTTTGAGGGTGTTCCCTCTCCCTCACATAGGAGGCCTTGCCTGTACTTCGAAAATGCCTCAATTGTATTATTGTGGTACAAACACTCAGAGCTGTTTTATATCCACACAAGTACTGTGACACAGGAAGGCCAAGTGTTAAGGCTTTTTTGTATTAGCAATAATATATCCATGCAAGAAGGAAGAGCAGTACATCCATAAAGCTATAAAATTAGCACAGGTGTGAAAGTGTATACTGGCAATACATACTTATCCCACAAAACAGATATTCAGCCATTTATCAGTGTGACTGAGACTAGAGCACCTCTCCTACAAAGACAGGCAGAGAGAGCTGGGGCTGTTCAGCCTGGACAAGAGAACGAGACCTCACAGCAGCCTTCCAGTATCTGAAGGGGCCTACAGGGAAGGTGGAGAGGGACTCTTCATCCTGAGCTGTAGTGATAAGAAAGGGTGAATGGCTTCAAACTGAAAAACACTAGGTTTAGGTGTTAGGAAGAAATCCTTTACTGTGAGGGTGGTGGCACACTGGAACACGTTGGAGAAGTTGAGGCTGCCCCATCCCTCGCAGTGCTGAAGGCCAGGCTGGATGGAGCTCTGAGCAACCTCGCCTAGTGGAAGGCGTCCCTGCCCGTGGGGACCTGACCTTAAATGATCTTTAACGCCACTTCCAACCCGAACTGTTCGATGATTCTATGATCTGACAGAGGGGTGGTGGGACTGTGTGAACATTCCTGGAGATTTTGACCAAAGTTTTCAACCTCAAGAGCCCGCATGCTATCTGACCTGCCCACCCACCCGCACCGGATTCAGCAAGCCAGAAAAGCTCCCCGTCTCCCGAGCGAGACGTTCGACGGAGACAGCCGGCACAGGGGCGGGCCCAAGCCGCCGTGACAGAGCCCCGGCCCCGCCCGCCGCTCCCGCCCCGCCGGCCGTGACGGCGCCGGGC